>ML661352.1:830295-885162 GCA_007570785.1 Antilocapra americana | reverse complement strand
CCCCCTCCCTCCTCCCTCCCTATTCCCTCCCCCTGGGTTATCTCGGTGCACCAGCCCCGAGCATCAGCCCTGGGCTGGAGATTGATTTCACATATGATAATTAACATGTCTCAATGCCATTCTCCCATAACATCCCACCCTTGCCCTCTTCCACAGAGTCCACAAGTCTGTTCTATACACCTGCGTTCCTTTTGCTGTCTCGCATGCTGGGTTCTCGTTACCGTCTTTCTAAATTCCATATATATGCGTTAGTATACTGTATTGTTGTTTTTCCTTCTGGCTTACTTCACTCTGGATAATAGGCTCCAGTTCCGTCCACCTGAGTAGAACTGCTTCAAATGAATGTTCTTTTTAATGCTGAGTAATATTCCATTGTGTATATGTACCACAGCTTTCTTATCCATTCGTCAGTTGATGGGCGTCTAGGTTGCTTCCATGTCCTAGCTATTGTAAACAATGCAGCAATGAACATTGGGGTACAGCTGTCTCTTTCAGTTCTGATTTCCTCGGTGTGTATGCCCAGCAGTGGGATTGCTGGGTCTCCCTTCTCATTCTTGTCCCGTCCTTGACCGTGATCAAGTGATTTGTTTCTACTGAAAACTGCCTTTGTCATCTAGACCCCTACTCTAAAGTCATCAAGGTTACAACGTACCTTTCCTTGTCTTGTTCTCATGACCCTTTTCACATGTTTCCCTTTATTCCTTTAGTATTTCTTCTCATTTCCTGACAGCCTGAGTCACTCAACTAGGGGTGAGCAGCCCATTCTTTCCTAGATTCCCGGTGGTCATCCCTACCTTGGTTGTGCCAGCTGGCTAGACCTCTCTTTTTTTTTGCTCTCCAAGAAAATACCCATTTCCTTCATGAAGGGTTTTCAGTTTACCTGAGCCCAGAGTGATCTTTGTGTTTGTCTTTCCTTCCATTTCTATAACCTGAGTAATTCTGACATATGGGTATGGATCTTTTGTGTATCTAGTCACTTAGGAAAACACTGTTCATTTATATGTTGTGACTCTGAAGGACATCGGTGCCCTGCTATAAACCCTCTGTTCTCTCTAGCCCTGCACTGTTCCTGGAGGGAATAAAAAAGAAGCCTGGGGAGGAAACGGTCATGTGCCCTGTGGGTCAGTGAAGTGACAGATGTGGAAGCAACGTTTCTATTGTGTGCAATACTATGATTGATTGTGTTATTAATGTCTCAGTTCAGTTTGGGCATATCCTTTTACTGAGAACATTTCTTTAAATTTTCATCATTATACATTGGCTTTTTGCTTCATGGTATTTATCAAGTCTCTTTAGAGAAGGCACCAAAATCTTCCCAGTAAACATGGGAAGTGAAGGTTTCCTTCTTAATCCTCCATTAGCAGCTTCTGACTTAAAGGAAGAGTATCTGTGTGGATATATAAATGCAATATCCTTTGGCAATCCTGTCTTCCAAAGTTCCCTGACTACAGCAGATTCATCAAAGAGGAAAAAGCCCTCGGGAAATCCTGCTAATAAGATGACACAACGTTCCCTCCCCGGAGGGGAAAGAAGAGGGTAGAAGTATTTCCTTTCTAATTTAATTAAAATGAAATCTTTTATTAAACTATCATGGTTCCATAATATTTTTAGGAAAGAAATCTTGGCTATGTTCATGAATCACTCTTGCACGTGGGAAAATTAAATAAGATGAAATTAAGTGATAATACTTGATAGAAGAGAGTAGGCCCTGCAGTAGTTCTGAAATATGTTTTTTTTTTTAATAAACTTTTAGTTTCTGGAATAACTTTAGATTTATAGAAAATGGGAAAGATAGCACAGAGTTCTCATATACTTTGCATTTGTTTTTCTCTGTCATCACCATCTGCTATTAACAGCTATTAAACCACATCAGTGCACTATCACTGACTAGAGTTACCTTCCTGTTGCTTTTGCTCCAATGTTTTCTGGTGTTTTCCTTATAATAGTCTGGGGTAGAGGATTTATGTTGTTTTCATAAATGTAGTTGATGTCAGTATCAATCAGATGTACCTATATCTTCCTTGGTCCTGACCTTGCCCTCTAGGCAGGTGAGTGCTGGTCCCTTGTCTCCACTGGGCTGTTCCTCTGGCCCCTCTTTCCCTCCTGTGCTTTCTGGAAGCAAGTCACTGTGGACCGCTGTCACCAGGGAAACAGGACACCATGCTCCCCTCAATCAGGGCAGAGTGTCTGCACCAAGTTGTTTTCTGTTCTTCTCCACTGCAGACTTGTCTTTTTTGACCACTTGTTTACATCAACATGGATTCAAGGATGCTCACTTTATGCTTTGGAGTAAAGTCTAATATTGCTTTATTTTCCTTGCTCTAATTGTTTCAGCTGAAGCCATTGAGAGCTTTTTCAGCTATCTACTGTGCTCCTTGACATACTCCATGAGTGAGGGGTTTCGTCTTTGTATTGTTGATTTGGGGTACTTCCTATCTCAAGCTGGAGATGCTCTGGACTCCTCTTGTAAGCACCCTGCCCCATCCTAGGATCGGCTGTTTTTCCAAGGGTTTCTGGTTCCTTCTTTCTGGAGAATGACACTAACATCTAAGCAGCAGGTATGCTCTTGAATTTTGTAAGTGACATTTATCCATTGCCAATAAATTGAGGTATTGTGTGGAGTTATAAATGTTAAAGGCAGACGCAATGATTCCTTTTTGAGGTTGGCAGTGGAAAACAGTTTACTGAATGCAAAGCATTTAACGTTCCTCCTTCACTTTTATTGCTATGGAGACCATTGTCATGATATTCTTTATTCCCTGAAATCAGTCAAGTGAAATAGAAAGCAGATGTTCTGTATCTACTTTTTACTGTTTCTTGCTTGAGATTACACCTTAATGACTAATACTGAAGCATAATTATCTCTTTAGAGATTTATAGAAGTTTAGAGACATTCAGTTAAAGAAATGCTCGCTTCCAACAGATAGACTTGGAGTTACAGCAGATCAGGCTTCTCCCCTGCACCCCAGCCACTAACTCCCACATTTGTCCCCTGAACTCATCTCAAATCATAGCTGCCTATGTCCCTGATCATGGATTACATTCCCAGCTCTGAGAAAGAATTCCTATCAGGTCAGACCTAGAATCCCCACCATGAGTTTGTTTTTATCTTGTTGGTCCTGCCACCCTTCACTAGCATCCCTCTTCTCAAGGTCTCAGTTCCCTTTTTAACCAATATGACTGCCTCCACTACGACTTCCTGGCAGCACATCCAAATAGGTTAAGAGCCAGCATTTGCCTACTGTGTAATTATAAGGACAATAAAGAAAGCTGAGTGCAAAGAATTGATGCTTTTGAACTGTGATGTTAGAGAAAACTCTTGAGAGTCCCTTGGACTGGAAGAAGATCAAACCAGTCAATCCTAAATCTTGAATATTTATTGGAAACTTCAATACTTTGGCCACCTGATGTAAAGAACTGACTCATTGGAAAAGACCCTGATGCTGGGAAACATTGAAGGCAGGAAGAGAAGGGGACAACAGAGCATGAGATGGTTGGATGGCATTACCGACTCAATGGATATGAGTTTGAGCAAGCTCCGAAAGTTGGTGATGGACAGGGATACCTGGCATGCTGCAGTCCATGGGGTCACAAAAAGTCGGACACAACTGAGTGACTGAACTGAACTGAAGGCCTTTTGAAAATACACAGACACACACATATCTATACAATATTGAAGATTCTACAGTTGTACTTCTATTAACTTTAAGCTAGAAGAAAGAAAATGAATTCACTTGAGCCATAAGACATACATTTTTTTACATGAAGAGGAACATTGATGTTTTTAAACCATGGATGAAAACAATGCATTGCTTTAAACAGCCTGTCATGATGCCTTGCATATAAAGATTTGAGCCTCAGATGTGTTTCATTTTTCCCTGCTCCAGTGTCCATGGCTCCAGTTTCCTCCATGAAAAACCAATGATTAATTCACACTATGAAAACATATGCAAAATGAGATATAACAGAAAGGTTCTCTTGAAGCCCCTCATTTCAAATTCCAATGGGAAAAGATGTGCATGCTAAGTCAAGTCAGTTGTGTCCAACTCTTTGCGACCCCATGGACTGTAGCCCGCAGGTTCCTCTGCCCTTGGGGATTCTCTAGGCAAGAACACTGGAGTGGGTTGCAATGCCCTCCTCCAGGGGATCTTCCCAACTCAGAAATCAGCCAGCATCTCTGATGTCTTCTGCATTGGCAGGCGTATTCTTTTCCAGTACCACCTAACTACCTACCATATAAGTAGGTTTGTAGGGATATCTCCTGGATGGAATGTAGAAGGAAAAAAAAAAAAAAAACCCAAAAACCTGGGTGATGATTCCAACAGGAATGACAATCAAAGTGTCAATCACGATTGTTGTAATCAGTGATGCAAATCTGAAGCCTCAGCCTGCAGCTCATGGCAGAAAGGCAGACTTCACATCAGACCCGAGTTCCCTCAGGTTTCAACTGTGGGAAGCAGCTCTTACAGTTTCCGTTAGTGTCACAGTAAAGCAGATCAAATGGAAAGAGAGAAAGTAGTACACTCACTCGGTGTCTCCCACTTGTGAGCGAGGTGGAGTCTCTCTCTGATTTCCCAGGGAGTGGAGCTGGAGTGCCAGGCTGTGTCAGCATCCTCACAGGCCCCTCGTTTTGGCTGGAGACAGAGATGCGGGCCTATGTGAGTAAAATGTTTGGTCCTCCTCCCCAGACTCAAGCTAGACAGAATTAAACATTTAAGAAGAAAACTCAAAGTAGAAAAATGTGGGGGAAAAAAAACTGATGTACGGTTTTGATTATGTCGGTGTTGGGATAAGCTGGCTGTTACCCTGAGTATACTTGCATATAGAGCTTTAATTGGACTTCCTTAAAGAAAAGTCTGGACCAATCAAGGGTGAATCATTAACAATCTCTCTCTCTCTTTTTATTATACTTCTTAATCCTTTTTTTGCTATAGTGAAAAATTTATTTACAGGTAGGAATAAAGAAATTATGGGGGTAAAGAGCAGTCACTGAAGACATAAACAAGGCACAGGATATGTATTGGGGCCAAAAATCGCAAGATTGAAAGTAAAGATATGAGTGTTTTATTTAAAAGATCCTTCTTCTTTCTAGAACCATTAAAAGTATTAGAGTTCTCCTGCTAACTTACCAGAGCCGCTAATAAAAATGGCAAATGACCTCACTATTGACAGAGAATATGTCTAATAAAATACCACCTGAGTTCTGCTAGAGCTTAGGGGTTTTCAGGTATAGACATTCCTCGCATGGATTTCGGGTGTCTTCATTGTTTCCACATTTGGTAACGATTTTAGTAGGAGACATTCTGTTATACTGCATATTTACCCCCCCCCCTTTTTTTTTAAGCTGAGGAAAAGCAGAATCCTCTAGAAAGCAAGAGACAGTATCACGATACTAAAAATGCATTGAAAAGTGAAAGTGTTAGTGGCTCAGTCTTGTCTGACTCTTTGTGACCCCGTGGACTACAGCCTGCCAGGCTCCTCTGTCCATGGAATTTCCCAGACAAGAACACTGGAGTGGGTAGCCATTCCCTTTTCCAGGGAATCTCCGCAACCCTGGGATTGAACCTGGGTTTCCCACATTGCAAGCAGATTCTTTACTGTCTGAGCCACCAGGGAAGCCCCCAAATGCATTACTTTAGGGAAAAAAAAAAGCAAATTTAATCAAGTTGCATCTAGGATAATGATGGGTAAGAGTAAACAGGAGCAAAAGAAGGGAAAGTTATTTTTTTAAGCAAAATTTCTGGTTATTTTAAGGAGTTGAATGTGGCCAAGGAGGGTCTCAGTGTTCTCCTCAGGGTAGATACACTTGTGAATCCTTTTCCTACTTGTTTGAGATGCGAATCATTTCAAAAGCCTCCTGTCAGTCTTGTGGGTCAGGAATATTTTTCTGAAGGGAATGGGTCTAGGGAGACACAGCCCCATCTCCCAGTCTCTGTGGAAGGGTAGGTACCAGGTGTTAGCAGGGAGTGGGTTAGGAGTAGCTTTTGCAAACAATGAAAGTGTCCTTCATCTTGTTAGAAGGAAGGACAGAAGGCAAAAATGGAGATGACAGGAACCATAAGATTGAGGAGGTTTGAAATATTAGAGCATGGAATGAAAAAATTCCTCTTATGTATAAAGAACAGATACACAATGATTCTCTTTATTAGTTCATGTCTATACTTGGCACTAAACATTAAGATTGACTTTATGCTAAAACTTGTTCATGGTTGGTGAGAATGTGAACTGGTTCAACCATTATGGAAAATGGTACGGAACTTTCCTCAAAAAAAAAAAAAAGGAAGTGCCATGTGAAAAGTGTGAAACTGTTTGTTGCTCAGTAGTGTCAGACTCTTTGCAATCCCATGGACCCTGCCAGGCTCCTCTACCCATGGAATTTCCCAGGCAAGAATACTGGAATGGGAAGCCTTCCCTTCTCCAGGAGATCTTCCTGACCCAGAAATTGAAGAAGTGTCTCCTGCCATTGCAGGTGGATTTGTTACCGTCTAAGCCACCAAGGAAGCCCCATGTGATCCAGTAACCTCACTTTTTGGTGTGCATCCAAAGGAAATGCATACAGGATATCAAAGACCTGTCTGCATCCCCATGCTCATCACAGCATTTTCCACAATGGCCAAGACATGGCAAGATCCCAAATGTCCCTCAATAGATGGAAGGATAACAGTGTGATATATGTACACACAGTGGAATGTTACTCAGCCATGACAGAGGTGGAAATCTTGTCATTTGTGAACACATGGATAGACTTGGAGGGCATTATGCTAGGAAAGGTAAGTCAGTAGAGAAAGACTAATACCATATGATGTCTCTTCATATGGAATGGAGAACAGCTGAACTTTCAGAAACTGAGTGTAGAATGGTGGGGAAGAAGGAAGTGGGGAATGTTGGTGAAGAGCATGAACATCCAGTTATGAGAAGAACAGGCATATTCTGGGAAATCTGATGTGCAGGCTGGTGGCTAGTCAATTACACTCCATTATATACTTGAAAGTTGTCAAAAGAGTAGACCTTCCATGTTGTCACCACAAACAAGAAATGGTAATATGTGATGTGATAGGATTTTAGCTGAAGCTATTGATGGTAGTCAAACTCTGGGAGACAGTGAAGGAGAGAGGAGCCTGGCTTGCTGCTGTCCCTGGAGTCAACAGCAAGGGACTGAACAATTGACAGTAATCCATCCACAGTCTGTATATATTAAATCAACATACTGTGCATATTAAACTAACATGTGATTGTATGTCAGTTATATCTCAAGCTGGAAAAAAGTCTTAAAACACAGATACACACAGTACATAAACTGTTATGCTGTACAACTGTGGTAATAACACTTCATGGGGAGTGATTAGGGGGAAATGCCTAAAAGGTTCCTTAAGGGAGTATACATGAATAATAAAAACTGAGAGGTACTAACTTGGGTCATCCTTAGATGCACCAGCTATCAGATGGGAACCTTTTCTGCTGATGCCTCTGGTCTACTTGAACTGTCTCTCATCTGTTATTTATTCTCTGGAAAGACAGTAATGAGAGAGAGACTGATTTTGTCATCTGTTGTGAACCTACTGTTCAGTAGTTAAAATTGAATTCGAGGGACGAGCCATTTAAAGCTGAAATTCTTTTTAAAGTTCGCTCCTGAGATGTTAGGTGTAATTTTTAGATGCTTGGATTACATTCTATGATCTAGTCCCTTCTAACAGTTTCAGAAATAATCCTTTATGTGGAAGTATTAAAAATTATTTTTGAAACGATGATGAGCTACGGGTTTAAACAGTCTTGGTACTAATGAATTAGCTCAAGGAGAAATATCCCAAATTACGACACGATTCCTTTTCATTTTTAAATTGAACTGAAAAGCATGGGGTCACAAAGAATTGGACACACACACACAAAGTTTATAAATGTTTAATACATTTCAACTGAAAGCATATATTTGATGACTGTCTTTCAAATGAAAATACTACAATACTCAGTAAAGAAAACTTGGTTACGAAACTGTATGAGAAAAGTGGTTTTGCCTTTGAAAGTCTTATCAGCCATTCTGTAGCTTTGTTTCTCTTTTTACTTTACCCCTTTTCTGAGTAGGAGGGTGGAGAAAACAGTAACAAGCCTCGGACCAGAGAAAAGATTTATTGAGCAGCTACTCTATACTGCTCCATATCTTTCTAGAATCTACTTTCCACCATGGATTCAAAATCTTGTTCTATTTTACAAGTTACAAAAACAAACCCAAAATGAGTACTCTGAAATAAATGGTAGCAGAGAAGCCTGCTCATGCCTGAAGACCAGCTTTTGTCCCAGTGATTGTGGACTGGGTCTCCTCTGAGCTGACCCGCAGGCAGCTGCGTGAGCTCTATGGGGCTGAACTCAATCTTCTCTGAACAAGGAGAAGCTCTTACTTTCCCTTGGATTAAAACCGCCATCTCACCTAGAGGGCGAGTCTTTGCTGGTAACACGGCCCGTTTCCTTGAGGAAGTGAGCAAGTCATCGTTTCATCGTCTCTTGGCTAATCCACCATTTGAAACTGCAGTCTGGCCTTTACCTGCCAGGCCCCAGTGAAACTATTTAATATCCTTTAAAAAATACAGACAGAATGTTTTTTTTTTTTTTTCCACTGTGCTCATTTAAATTGAATTATCTTCTGTCACAATTCCATTTTTATAAAACACTCCTTGGAATTTTAACCTAGTCCTCATTTTTGATATCAATTATCTCAGATTTTCCTCATACGTTCCTTATATATCATAGTTCATATTCTTGGCCTATTCTTTCTTCTTCTACAGGAAAGCTTCTTTACGGGAAATAAATAGAGGCAGCAGGGCAGTGAATTAGGAGCAAAAGAATAAAGAATCTAAGATGCAAATTTGAATTTCATTCCTTTTTAGTTTATATGTAACCGAGGTCAAGTTACCAGCCCTTTGGGCCTCAATTTTCTCATCTGTGAAATGGAAAGAGTATTAGTGTCTGTCTCATCTCTTGTGAAAATAAAGATACAATGAGTTGACATTTTAAGGTGTATAGGAACAATGCCTGGAACACAATAAAGAATATGTTAAAACTGCAAATGACTACAGCTAATGGAGGAGAGATTACTGACAAATAATTTTTAAAAATATTTATCTTTATCTTGAATGATTTCTGAAACTATAGTAATATTTCTTTCCTAATTATTAATTTTATTCCTTCCTGGTTTTTTGAGTAACTTAGGTATACTAAGTTATGTTTTCTGATCTAAACCATATAAGTCCACAAGTAAGTCTTATTTTGCACACTGAACAAATGATAAAGCAGAAACTCTGAGTCAGACACCAAAAATCTACTTTTTCTTCTCTTTATAGTCTTATAAGAAGCATATACTAATCCATCATCCAGTGTCAGCTAGGTACTCTTCAAATCCGAAGAGAGATACAGGCTGATTAAACACACACACACACACACACACACACACATACACACTCACTGCTGTTCTCAGAAATCCAATTCTAATTTGAAGGCACCTATGCACTTAAGCAATATTAAAAATAAAAAGAGAGCATAAGCTTGGCAATCAGTTCTGCAAGTAAGTGTATGATTAAGGACCAGGAGATTAGCCCAGGAAGTAAGTGCAGTAAAGAAAAAAAAAAAAAAAAGAGCTTATGACAGCAGGATCTTAGAGAATTTAATAAAGCCTAATTATTTAATTTTAAATATGCTGTCTTAATAGAGGAGTGTTGTGGTAACTTAGTATTAAGGTAGAGACATGATGTTAATACCATTAAAAGATAAATGAGCAAAGGCTGGTTTGCAGCATCTATTGGATTAGGTATATTTCGGAAATGCTTTAAATGAAAATGAATTCAGGGAGACGAGGCTGCTTCATCGGGCAGGTAGCGACTCCATGGACTATAGCCCATTACGCTCCTCTGTCCGAGGGATTCTCTAAGCAAAATACAGGAGTGGGATGCTATTTCCTTCTTCAGGGGATCTTCCTGAAACAGGGATCGAACATGTGTCTTCTGCGTTGTAGGCAGATTCTTTACCGCTGAGCCACCAGGGAAGTCCGCATGACACAGTATTGCGTTAAATATTCTCCAGGAGGGAAGAGGCCTCAGGAGGAGGAAGTCCCTTCATTTCACAGATGATGAAACTCAGACTGGGGCTTTTGCTTCACTATTGAGGGTGAATCATGTCGCTTGTCTGTGTGGAGCTGGGCGTGCCCTCGTCTCAGTTTCCAGCATAGCATTGCTGCCTTTACCAGCATCTTATGTTTGCTACTCAATATTTCATTGTGTTCTGTGTATCTTTAGTTTTGAAATCATACACCTGTGCATGTATGTATCAATGAACATGTGTGTGCACATTTGTGTATTAAAGAACGGGAAAGGTTGTGTTGACTGTTGCTTATTTAAAAAGAAAGTTTAATGTCTTGTATTTTAGGTTTATTGTGATCATTGAAAAAACTATTTATAAATCCCTATAGCATTGAAATCAAGGTACTCTTACTTCATTTATATCAATAGATCGCTTAGTCTCACCTTGGCTAACAAAGCTGTTAATGCAACCTAATTGCTTATTGAAGTTACATATCCTTACCTTTAGAATCATTTTAATGATGATTCTGTAGATACATGACTTCTTATATCTAGAAAGAGTACGCAAAAGAAAAAAGTCAGCAAGGAGAGGAATTCCTGAAGTATCATATCAAGTATCTATGACCTGTTAGTCTATTATTTCTGTTCAACTTGCTCTTTAAATGGCCGTGTGGAAAACGGTTTAGGTTGGCAGGGAGTTGTCTGGTCTCCACCTTGTCTGTTTAACCCGGCTGGTGGTGCAGACGCACTCACAGATACCATGTAAACCAGTGGGTTGGCTCTGCTCCAACCAAACTGTGTGAGGACACTCAAAGGTGAACTGCATGCATTTGTCACAGGTTCTCATTGCCTTTTTTTTTTTCAATTTAAAAGATGTTAAATCATTCTTAGCTCACAGGGCCTACAAAATTAAGCAGCAGTCAGATGTGCCCTATGATTGCTCTTTATGATCCTTCTGATGAAAGCAAAACCCACAGTGATGAGCGTTTGATACTTGTGATTACATGAGAATCCTCTAGAAAACTTCACCCCTGAAAATGCACTGAAGGGCTTCATTTTACATGCATTGGAATTTAAGACTATCAGATTCTATTTTTATAAAATTGAATGTGCATGCATCAAAATATATAAAATCATACATAGTTTATAGTCATATAGATATGTCAAACTATATACACATAAATATATATTTATTTTCTACCTATGTATTCTATTTCTATAATAGAATTTATTCTATTCTATTTATATAGAATATATAAATACGGTATAAACAGAATAGAGTATTTTCTATGTGTTATGTTGTGTACAACATATATGATGCATATACATATGTACACATATATGCAACTAAGACAGCAGATAACATGTGTTTCTTGGGACTGTGAGCCCAGGAGAAGAAGTTGATTTTTACTATGTGTCTTATTCTTGAGTCTCACCTTGCATTATACCACTAGTAATTGGTTTTTCTTAAATATATTCTCTAATTTTTCTGAATATCACAATTATATTTACTATCATTTTGTATCAAACTCTGATAGATACTTAAGCTCATCATCATCCAAGAATTTTGATATTTCACCTCCTCTCTTCTCACACTTCTCCTTTTTCCTATTATTTTTTAATCTTAATTGCTGTTTGCTTGCCAAGTCATGTCTTACTCTTTGCAACCCCATGGACTGCAGCATGTTAGCCTGCCTTTTCCTGTCTCCTGGAGTTTGCTCAAATTCATGTCCACTGAGTCAGTGATGCCATCCAACCATCTCATCATCTGTCACCCCCTTCTCCTGCCCTCAGTCTTTCCCAGCATCAGGGTCTTTTCCAGTGAGTCAGCTCTTCACATCAGTTGGCCACAATATTAGAGCTTCAACGCTGGTCCTTCCAATGATGAAGGAAGGAACTTTAGCTGAAAATCAATGAATATTCAAGGATGATTTCCTTTAGGACTGACTGGTTTGATCTCCTATCAACCCCTTTGGTTTTCAAGAGTCTTCTCCAGGACCACAGTTTGAAAGCATCAATTCATTGGCCCTCAGCCTTCTTTATTGTCCAGCTCTTTTTTAATCTACAACCTGAAAGACTGGTCCTGATTATCTCTTGACCTCACATTGATTCTGATCTAATGAAAAGGTTTTGGAATCTTACAATGAGGAAAACATCAAAGTTATAGTTAACTCAGTACATCTTATACTCATTTGAATGTACCATTTTTAATCTAAGGGGCAGAAATTATGTATATCACACAGGTTTGCAGATTTTCTTTTCCAGTCACATGTTTCTAGTGCATCTAGAAATGACAGTGCAAGGTGGCCTGTGAGGAGTCACGGCGTTCCAGGGGTGGGAGAAGATAGGGCTTGCCATCATATGGATACCTCCTGTTCTAGGTATTAGAATTAATATTTGACACTTACAATAACTTGATTATTTGAGGAGATGCAGTGGACCTGGTTCGGCTACTCTGTGAGTGGTTTATTCAGCTCAGGTAACATCGGGAGACATGTTGAGGAGAAAAGAGGCCAGACTAGATTCTTGTGGTTATTTTTAGCTCCAGGGATCTCTATTATTATAATAGGGTTTTTCAGTTGAAAATATTTTACTACTTAAACACCCTACCACTATGACCACATACAATTTAAGAATTTTATATCAGTTGCATTCCAATGTTTTTGCCCTTTGAAGTCTTTCAGTTACTCTTCTTAACAATTCACATTTTGAAATAAAAAAATGTCCCGTGTTTATTCCAACTTAAAGGTCTAAGTTAATTACAGTTTCAACAACTTTCAAAATCTTATGGATTTTCCGTAAGAAGCAGAGGTAGCTGAATGAGTCAGAACTGGCCTCAGTCCCGCAGTTCCTCAAGGCAGGCCCAGGGCACCTGCCTGGCCCCAGGCAGCCTCACGGGAGCCACATGGGAGCCTCACGGTGCATGAAAAGCAGTTAATGTGGAGGCATCCTGAGGCAGGCTTGGAAATACGTATTGGAGCCAACCTGAGGATGGTAACCCGGGAGACAGTCTTTCAGGAAGCCCTGAGGCCTGCCCACTCACTAGAGGTCAAAGTGTAGTTGCCTGCGTTAGTGAGACTCGGGTTTATACATCAAAGGACATACTGGCTGTGGACACAATGCAGATCTGAACTGTTGTACACGGAGGAGAGTGGGTCACTCTGACCTAAGAGATTAGGGAGGAAGGTTGGCTCCTAAGGAGGACTGATTAATGCAGATGCCCAGCACAAACTAAAGCAGAGGGCAGAGAAAAACACTCTGTTTAAGTTTTTCTTATCTTGCCATCACATATGAATTTTATGTGATCAGTGAGAAACAGAGAACACACAGGCAAGAGCCCTCCAGTTTAGTTTTAAGTTAGCTTGCAAACTAGACTCTCAGAGCATATGAACAAAACAGATACAGTGGGAATATCCAGTGCAGTGATAGATTCAAGAATAAACTTAAAAGGACCTTAAAGTATGCCTATTTAAGATACCCAAAGAGAAAAAAGAATAACACTCATAAAAAGGGAAAAAAGCAATAAAATGTGTGGTTTATTTTTTTTTTAATTTTATTTATTTATGTATTTTCTTTACATTATCATGTTGGTTTTGCCATACATTGACATGAATCTGCCATGGGTATACATGTGTACCCCACCCAGAATCCCCCTCCTGCCTCCCTGCCAATTCCATCTCTCTGAGTCATCCTGGTGCACCAGCCTGAGCACCCTGTATCAAGCATCAAACCTGGGCTGGCAATTCATTTCACATATGATAATTTACATGTTTCAATGCCGTTCTCCCATATCATCCCACCCTTGCCCTCTCCCATAGAATCCAAAAGACTGTTCTATACATCTGTGTCTCTTTTGCTCTCTCGAATACAGGGTTATCATTACTATCTTTCTAAATTCCATATATATGAGATAGTATACTGTATTGTTGTTTTTCCTTCTGGCTTACTTCATTCTGTATAGTAGGCTCCAGTTTCATCCACCTCAGTAGAACTGATTCAAATGTATTCTTTTTAATAGCTGAGTAATATTCCATTGTGTATATGTACCACAGCTTTCTTATCCATTCGTCAGTTGATGGGCATCTAGGTTGCTTCCATGTCCTGGCTATTGTAAACAATGCAGCGATGAACATTGGGGTACACGTGTCTCTTTCAATTCTGGTTTCCTTGGTGTGTATGCCCAGCAGTGGGATTGCTGGGTCATATGGCAGGTCTATTTCCAGTTTTCTAAGGACCCTCCACACTGTTCTCCATAGTGGCTGTACTAGTTTGCATTCCCAACAGTGTAAGAGGGTTCCCTTTTCTCCACATCCTCTCCAGCATTTATTGCTTGTAGACTTTTGGATGGCAGCCACTCTGACTGGTGTAGAGTGGTACCTCATTGTGGTTTTGATTCGCACTTCTCTGATAATGAGTGATGTTGAGCATCTTTTCATGTGTTTGTTAGCCATTTTTATGTCTTCTTTGGAGAAATGTCTGTTTAGTTCTTTGGCCCACTCTTTGATTGGGTCATTTATTTTTCTGGAATTGAGCTGCAGGAGTTGCTTGTATATTTTTGAGATTAATTGTTTGTCTGTTGCTTCATTTGCTATTATTTTCTCCCATTCTGAAGGCTGCCTTTTCACCTTGCTTTTTTAAACATGAGACTTGTCTGGGATGTTTCTTAAAACTTCCTGATTCCTGTCCTTAAAGCTGGGGCTCAGAGATACGGCTGGGATGGAGACTCTCCATTCATCCCCTCAAGCTCAGGCTGGTAGCATGGGGCTCACTTACAGACCATGCTGGACAAGCACACTGATGTGCTGGGAAACTGATTAAAAGGTGTACTGGCCCCAAGACCTGGATTCTGTCTCATGAGAAGCTCATGTTAGCATTAAAGGATTAAAGCCCGCTTGCTATTCTCGGCAGACTCATATGTGGAATGTTCGCATCACTTATCTTCTCTCTAAACACTCCTGGAGTCCACCTTTTTCTCTATAATTATTTCTGCTGAGAACTGGTTTTACTAAATTATTGAAATCCCCCTCCTATTCGCTTTCTTTTAATGAAAACATATTGAAGCTCTTCTTCTGCTTTCCCAGAAGGAACCATGGAGGTAAGATACACTGAATCGATTACTTTCGTGAGCAGAACACTGTTCCTGTGTCATGGGAGTTAAGATTGAGGAGTTTCCCTGAAAGTGAAGATTCTGAATAAATGCTGAATTTTTCCTTTTTGAGTAGACAGGGCTCTCAGGAAGGTGGTGTGGGGAAGTCAGGGTAATGCCAGGTGTGCCTAGTGGTCATGAGGCCAATGGCCTTTTCCTGCAACATGCAGCAACCGAACATTCATGAAATCGAGTTCCCATATGACGTTCAAAGCCCCAAGTTACAATTTTAGCAAAAGCAGATGCCAGTTGCTCATGTTGCCTGTCATTTCGGTTGTCCTGTTGGGAGACTGTATATTTTAATGGTTATGAAATGAGCAGCTTAGTGAATATTAGAAGGGATTTTCCATCCCTCCAAAGAGAGGAATCTGCTGAAATGTTCCATTTGCTTAATACTCACTAGCTGGCTATTTACGCAGATAAAACCACCCTCTAGAAGGTTGTTGGTGAAGTGGGAACACCAGAGGCTTCAGGATGGTCAGCTTGGAATGTATGATTATAGTCAAACTGCCTGGAATGTTTCTATTGTATTTACATTTACCTTTTTAAAATTTATAAAAAAGATAGTTATTTAACAATGTTATGTTAGTTTCAGGAGTACAGCAAAGTCATTCAGTTATACATTAGACTATATATAAATATATGTATCCTTTCTTTACATTCTCTTCCATTGTAGGTTATTACAAGATTTGAGTATTGTTCCTGTGCTACACAGTAGGTCCTTTTATATAGCAGTTCGTTATTTATTTTATGCATTTTAGATATAGTAGGGTGTATATTTTTAAGTTTCAATTGCCAAATGCACTTCCAGGCAGGTTGATAGGTGAGTTACCCGTGGTGTGGGAGCAGTGTTACCCGCATGAACAGGTGCCCACGTGGTGACAACTCCTGGAGCACGCCTAAGGCGTGTGCGGAATGGCCGCAGCCTGCAGGTGGAGGAAACAGCTGCACCCCGCACCAGCTGAGGGCTGGGGAGGTGCCCTGATGTCCCTCACGTGAGCCAGGTATGGAAACAGCTCCTGGACGTGCTGTCCTCACCGGCCCCACTGCTGTGAGTGTATGAGCCATGATTCAGCCTGGGCCACGGGGAGAGGGACAGTGGCTTCAATGCCCAAGCATTTATGCACTGGCAAATGAGTAAACCAGCTGAGCTGTGTAAAGAGCAGAAACAAGTCTCTGTGAGCCCCACACAGAGCAGGTTCCAGTCAGCGACATTTTTTTTGTCTTTTGTTGGATTTTGAGAGAAGACAAAGAGGTGGGAGGCATTTCAAGTCAGTTGCAGATGATGACTCAGCCTCGGGATGCAGCTCCTCCCCTTTGGGCCCTGCCACCCTCATCCAAACACGGCATGCTCCTGGACAACACCTACTTTGTCCCCTTTGGCCACGGAGCTCAGGTTCTCCCGGTCTGTATTATAGTTTACTTCTAGACTTGAGAACTCGTCTCTACAAGTAAAGTCAATGTATCTCATAAGACAACACTTCCTAATAAAGGAAAAATTGTTAAGAACACTTGAGTTGTTGAAATTAAATTTTAGAATTCACTTTTTTAAATGAGTGATCAGTTTGCATACGTTGAATGCCTTTGCTTTTTAGTTGACCGGCTCAGGCATTTTGGGGCTTCTATAGATCTTTTAGGTGTCCTAGGAAAGGTCAGATTTTATACTAAGATTCCATAGTCACTTAATGCATTAGACCCTTGTCAATTACTGAATCAAAAGCAGCCTAATGTGATGTTACTTCACATTAAAAGTTAACTGAAGTTGATTAGATCTGTTATTTTATTGTTAAGACATGTAGCCCTGAAGTGTAATCTCTTACTAGGAACGGGTAATATTTGCTAATATTCCCTTCTTAGGAGCAGGTAAAAGATTACTTCTTCTCGATGTAATTTTTTTCTTTATTAGAAGTAGCAAAAAATCAACTTTGATCCCTATTGACCACAGATGCAAAAAGTAACTAATGAAAGAAAAACAATAAAGCGAAAGCCTGGGAGAGAGCAGCTCATTCTCTGGAGGACAGCGATTATAGCGTCGTAGGGCTCCGGAGCCCCGCTGTCTCACCTGCACACACAGTGGGACTGAAGCACAGCTGCTCCGAGGCTGAGGAAACCGAAGACTTGCTTTGAGAATAAGGGACATGCGAATACCTACAGAAACTAATGACCTGTCGTTGGGTTTTGGGAAAACAAGTAGAACTCAAGGACACAAGGAGACATTTAGGGAGAAGCAGGTGCCAGACACCATTGCTAAAAAGAACACACCTTTGTCATAATGCTTAGGAATTAATTAGTAGTTACTTCACAAGTGGGATTCCCTGGTGGCTCAGACTGTAAAGAGTCTGCCTGCTGTGCAGGAGACCCAGGTTTGATTCCTGAATTGGGAAGATCCCCTAGAGAAGGAAATGACAACCCACTCCAGTATTCTTGCCTGGAAAATCCCATGGACAGAGGAGCCTGGTGGGCTACAGTCCATGGGGTTCCAGAATTGGACACAACTATGCAACTTCACTTTCCTTTTCCTTTATTTTATAAATGCCACTAGACTCTGTCCCGCTGAGTGTAATTGATTTATTCAGCTCTCCATTTCCTTGGCATGTGCCGGGGGGTTTTCCACCTCATAAGTGCATCAGTGTTAGCTGAATAAAGGAAGAAGGAAGATGAATGTCCCCTCGCCCCCTTCCAGGCTGTGGGCTCATGACTACAGCGATCTTGTTGATGTGGTTGTGACCTCATGTGCCGGAGGGGTGGGTGGGTGCCGTGTGATGGTGGAATTAGGCCTGGAGAGAAGGCGTCTGTCTGAATACCCTGAGCTTTGCATTCTCTCCACGATGCTGTTCCATTGCAGGAGGTCAGAGTTCAAGTACCCTTCAGCTGTTACGGTTGTTGGGTCTAACCCAGCTTGAGGGTACAACCCCCAGGGCTGGCCACCCTCAGAATGAGCCTCCCAGGCTGTGGTACAGGGTCACCATCACTGGGCTCGCCAGCGGGTCCAGCCCAGGTTCTTCAGAGACCAGAGTTCACGGTGGAACAGGAGGGATGCGGAAGGCATGGCCAGTGGGAGGGAGCGTCTGTGTTTCCTGGTCAGACCTCATGTTGGGCGGCATCAGATCTAGCCCACAGAGCAGCCGCTCACATGCCAGGTGCCAGCTTCCAGAGAGTCTTATTTGACATGAGCTAAACATAAGCCTCTATGGTCAGGGTGAAGGATGTTTCCAGAGCTAAGGGACCAAAGTTATTACTTGGCATCCCTTAAGTCTACAGCCTCTGTTTGTTTTGTTAGACTTGGTATTATAAAGGTCAACCCTCAGCCTTTCCTGTAACTGAGCATTTCAGTTCTCAACTTCTTCTTAAAGGTAACCTCTAAGAGTTAAAATGTAACCTGAATACAAAATCATATGTAAGGCCAAAACCTATTCTAATTCTAGACAACATAGAGAAATGAGGATTGGAAAGTACAGAAGTTCCTTTAGGGTATTCGAGGCATGTAAAATAAATTACCTTGCAGCTAACCCTTTTATTTAGACATATGCTAGAACTTAGTTGTACTTCACAATCCATTGCTCTTGTAAATAAATTGAGGCTGGGAAGCTGTGAAATTTCAGGAAGAAAACAAGAGTTGCCCGAGATGATTTGATCCCTAAATGTTGAGGCTCCCGGGGTCATTTATTAGAAGAAAATATGAAACACAATGGAAAGAATGTTGTAAAGGAAGAAGTGGATCCCTGTTATAACCCTGCATTTCTCAAACTTATTACTTTAGACAGATCACTGTTTCTGGATCGGGCATTTCCTTATCATTGAGGTAGAGGGAATGATTCCCCTTCTGTTTACCACCAAAGAATGCTTCAGGGAAAATGTAAAATACGGTGTCATTTGTATCTTACCATCTTCTTGTCTGTGGCATCCTTAGGCTTCTGCCTGATCTTAAGAAAACCAGCTTTCCACTACTTCAAAATAAGTTGTGGAAAACCACTGATCCCCACCAGACACCATGAAAGCAATTAGTGAGTAAACAAGCCCTTTGTAAGAGTCATTCTGATTAAGATCTTCGAACAGTTCTGTATGGACAGTTGGGTTATCTGCAGAAATGACTTAGGCACGGCGCATATGCAGGTTCACTCTTTGCACCCAAATGGAATTTCATTTATCTTCAGATTTCAGCTAATTTCTCCATGCAGAGGATGAGCGTTGCGTGGGCCTTAGTGATAGTTTCTATCTGAATGAGCAGATTTCTGCCCACGTGAGCAGCTGGATTTCTGCACTTCCAAACTGTCACATCCTCTGCATGCAGCATCTTTCCAGGGATCTCCTAGGGTGCCATCTGGTCAAGAATCAGTAGCAACTGAATCAAGAGGAGAAAGGTTCATGACTGAATTAGAGGAACCGGCATATGGATGAGCTAGAGAGCATGTTTGTTCATTAAACATTTTACTGGTTTAGTGTCTCATGGAAGAATAAGGGGGCAGAGGACTGCATGGAAAGTCCGCTTTATGCTAGATTTACCACCGCTTCCAGGGATAGTGTGCCTGGAAGGGGACATCAGCTTCCACATCTAAATTCACTGAAGAATATGTATGCAACAGACTGTATTCAGACAACCACACACACACACTACTGTTTGTTGTGGGACTTTAATCTTTGCCGACAGGACTTAGCTATGTTTTTGTGGAAAGAAAGACCGTGCGGATATTCCATCGAGCCGATGATCAAAGAGGTCTGACTTCCTCTTTTGTATTCTGTAGACTCCTTTCCATTTCTGTGACCTTTGTGTATTGCTGGACTCAGTTCTTCCTTTAAGAACCAAGGGTGGAAATACTATGATGTGCATGAACAGGAGCCAGCTGTGAAGCACGCTGCCTGTAGAGTCACACGGAAGGAGTGGGTCCTCAGGTTCGGCATGTGATGGTCACGGTCGGTGTGAGTTTATTTGGAGCCCAGGTTTGTTCACACTGTTTGGCTTCACAGAGCTGTGGGTTCTGATTAGCTCTTACTCACAGGGTCCATTCCCAGTGCCCGCCTCATCCCGAAGCCCCCAGCACCGCTCTCTCTGTCAGCTCTGATTCTCTTTCCTCCTGGTCCAGACCTCATCCCATGCTCTGAGCATCTGTGGTGTTTGCATGCATTACCATGAGCATCCTCATCATGTGTAGAAACTGGCAGATAGATAATCAAGTGTATTTATTCAATGATTTTCACTTTTTATATACAGTTTCCCTGGCACAGTGCTCCATGCAGCGGTCATGTTCAGTGATTGTTGAATAAATGAAAAGATTCTCTCCCCTTAGTACTTTGTATCAGCAACAAACCTGACATTTGCCCAGTGAATTTAGGAATTAACTTTTGCCCTTTATATCATTGTGTCAGTGCATAGAAACCTTGGAATAAACAGTCTCTGTCTAGCATGATGTAGGATGTTTCTTGTATGTGAGTTCCTTTGTGGCCTCTATTGATTTTACATGGTTTTGTTGATCGTCTTTTCTTTCCTTGTTTTTATTTATTTGTTTATTTTAATTGAAGAATAATTGCTTTATGGAATTTTGTTGTTTTTCTGTTAAACATCAACAGGAATCAGTCATAGGTATATATATATGTCTCCTTCTTCTTTAACTTCCCTCCCCTCTCTCCCCATCCCACCCCTCTAGGTTGATACAGAGCCCCTGTTTGAGTTCCCTGAGTCATACGGCAAATTCCCATTGGCTATCTATTTTACATGTTGTAATGTAAGTTTCCATGTTTCTCTCTCCATACATCTCACCCTCTCCTCCCCTCTCCCCAGGTCCATAACTCTGTTCTAAATGTCTGTTTCTCCATTGCTGCCCTGTAAATAAATTCATCAGTGCCACCTTTCTAAACTCCATATATATGCATCAGTATACGATATTTATCATTCTCTTTCTGACTTACTTCAAAACTGACTCAAATGCACTCTCTTTTATGGCTGAGTAATATTCCATTGTGTATGTGTACCACAGCTTTTTAAATCTGTTCTTCTGTCGATGGGCATCCAGGTTGCTTCCATGTCCTGGCTATTGTGAATAGTGCTGCAGTGAACATTGGGGTGCATGTGTCCCTTTCAGTTTTGGTTTCCTCAGAGTATATGCCTAGGAGTGGGAATGCTGGGTCATATGGAGAGTTTATTCCTAGCTTTTTAAGGAAGCTCCATACCGTATTCCATAGCGGCTGTGACCGTTTACATTCCAACGAGCAATACAAGAGCATTTCCTTTTCTCCACACCCTCTCCAGCATTTATTGTATGTAGACTTCTGATGATGGCCATTCTGACTAGTGTGAGGTGGTCTCGTAGTACTTTTGATTTGCATTTATCTAATAATGATGGATGTTAAGCATCTTTTCATGTGATTGTTAGCCACCTGTATGTCTTCTTTAGAGAAATGTCTGCTTATATCACTTTCCCATTTTTTGATCTGGTTACTTGTTTTTCTCATATTGAATTGTATGAGCTGCTTATATATTTTGGAAATTATTTGTCAGTTGTTTCCTTTGCTATTATTTTCTCGCATTCTGAAGGTTGTCTTTTCACCTTTTTGTAGTTTCCTTCACTGTGTAAAAAGTTTTAAGTTTAATCAGGTCCCACTTGTTTATTTTTGTTTTTATTTCCGTTACTCTAGAAGGTGGATCATGGAGGATCTTACTTTGATTTATGTCATCGAGTGTTCTGCCTGTTTGCCTCTTAGACTTTTATAGTTTCTGGTCTTAAATTTAGGTCTTTAATCCATTTTGAGTCTATCCTTGTTAGGAAGTGTTCTAATTCCATTCTTTTACATGTAGCTGTCCAGTTTTCCCAGCACCACTTACTGAAGAGGCTGTCTTTATTCCATTGTATCTTCTTGCCTTCTTTGTAAAAAAGTAAGTTGCCAATAGGTATGTGGATTTTTGTCCCGACTTTCTATCTTGTTCCATTGGTCTATATTTCTGTTTTTGTGCCAGTACCATACTATCTTAATGACTGTAGCCTTATAGTATAGTCTGAAATCAGGAAGGTTGATTCCTCCAGCTCCATTCTTCTTTCTCAAGACTACTTTGGCTATTTTGGGATCTCTTGTGTTTCCATATGAACTGTGAAATTTTTTGTTCTAGTTCTGTGAAAAAAGTCATTGGCAATTTGATAGGGATCACATTGAATCTGTAGATTGCATTTGGTAATATAGTCATTTTCACAATATTGATTCTTCCTACTCAGTTGCATGGAATATCTTCCATCTGTTTATATCACCTTTGATTTCTTTTATCAGTCTTATAATTTTCTATATACAGTCCTTTTTCTCATTAGGTAGATCTATACCTAGATATTTTATTCTTTTTGTTCCAATGGTGAATGGGATTGATTCCTTAATTTCTCTTTCTGATTTTTTTCATTGTTAGTATATAGGAATGTAAGTGATTTCTGTGTATTGACTTTGTATCCTGTGACTTTGCTACATTCACTGGTTAGTTCTAGTAATTTTCTGATAGCTTCTTTTGGGTTCGCTATGTATAGTATCATGTTATCTGCAAACAATGAGAGTTTTAATTCTTCTTTTCCTATCTGGATTCCTTTTGTTTCTTTTTTTCCCCTCTAATTGCTGTAGCTAGGACTTCCAAAATTATGTTGAATAATAGTGGTGAGAGTGGACACCCTTGTATTGCCCCCAATTTTATGGGGAATGCTTTTGGTTTTTCACCATTGAGAATAATGTTGCTTTGGGCATATTATACATGGCCTTTACTATGTTGTGGTAGGTGTCTTCTACGCCCATTTTTTGAAGTGTTTCTTATCATAAATGGGTGCCAAATTTTGTCAAGGTCTTTTTCTGCATCTATTGAGATTATCATATGGTTTTTATCTTTCAATTTGTTAATGTGGTGTATCACAAAGCCTGGTATCTCCCAGCTATTAAGTCTGGGTGATGTGAGGCTTTGTGTACAAATATCAAGGTTCTCGGTAATTAATCCCTGGCAGTCTGAGTTCCTGGACTCAGTGCTCCCACCTCACTGGCACAGGTGCCATCTATGGTCAGCAGAGTGGGGCTCCATAAGTCAGTTGTTATGGGATTAAAGGGGGTTAAAGCAAATACACCAAGACCAAAAGCAAAACATGACATGAAATAAAAGATGAACCCAGAGAGATGGTAAATACAAGATCAAGCAGTTAATTACAGAAATAAATGGCCATATACACTCACTTCCATACACAGAATTATAACCAAAGTATTCTAAAGAGAGGATTTCAGGAGATTGACTTGGTGAACAAAGGAAGCCATAAGTGATATCAACGAATTAAAAGCAGAGCTAACTAACACTCAGTTTGGGAAACTGAGCCTGTGCAGAGTGCCAACTGGGGAATATAGCAAAGAGAGCACAACAGTTTTACTTACATGGTGAAAAAAGAAAGAGTGAAGGAAAAGTGGAGAAGAATAAGAAAGAAAAATAAAGAGGAGAAGAGAGAGAAAAGAGAAAAGGAAGGGGGAGAAGAGAAGGTGAAAAAACAGAGAGAAGAGAAAAAATAGAAAAGCAGAGATAAATAGACATATGTGAAAAATATTTATATATAGTCAAGAATAGCTACAGCCAGTAAAGAGTAGTAAGAAAAGCAGTCAAATACATCAAAAACAAAATCAGAAAAATTACCAAAAAAGAAAAAATAAACCACCTTAAGTTTTTTTTTAACAAGTAAAACAAAGAGAACTCCACAGCAGCACAAAAGGCTAATGTGAAGGTAGAAATATGTAGGGGGAAAAAACAGTGTGATTTAAAGATTTAAAAGAGGAAAAATAAACAGCTCTCAAGGTCGTAGTTCTTGGTTGTGGAGTCTGCCCCTGTGGGTGGGGTTGAATTAGTGTCTTGTGATGTTCTCCTGGTTGGGAAGCTTGTGTCTGGCTTCTGGCTGATGGAGCTGGATCCTGTCTCTCTGAAGGGTGGTGCAGTGTCTAGTAGCAGGTCTCGGGGTGTCTGTGGGTTCACTGTGTCTTTGGGCTGTGCTTCTGGCTTGGGCAGCGTTAGACACGTCTTTTTCTGCAGCCGTGTCAAAGTGGCCCCCTCCACAAATCTCACTGCCACCTGCCCCTGCTTGTCCCCGAGTCTTCAGTGCCTTGGTCCCACCCTGAACTGCAGGCTGACGCTTGTGGGGATCTTTTCTTGGCTTCCGGGCCCTTCCTGCACATCACAGAGGACTGTGTGGGCTCCTCCTCCCATGTGTCCTTATTTCAGCTCACCGGCCCGACCTCTAGGTCGTGGGGCTTGTGTATTCTTCTGACAGTTCCCAAGGCTCCGGCTCTGCGCCCTGGAATTTGTGGCTGTGCCCCTCTTGCCCTGGGCCCACCCTTTGCGCCAGGAGGCGTGTGTGTGTGTGTGTGTGTGTGTGTGTGTGCATGCTGCGGAGCTTTGTATGCACACTCACTCAGCCCCCAGGCCCGCCCTCTGCACTAGGACGCTGTGTGCCGGGCAGAGGTTTGTGTGCTGTGCCTCTGTTGGCCCTCTGCGCTGTGAGGTTTGTGTGGGCCTCTCTCGGTTCCCTGAGCCTGCCATCTGGTTGGGGTCACAGTCTGTAAGCTCTTTATGGGCTGAGAAAGTGCAGCTTTCTCTGTTTTTTCCCAGATTTGCCCAGCTTTCCAAGACGGCTCCCCTCTGAGCCTGCCCGTGAGGGAGCTTCCCAGTGCGTGGGGACTCCCCCTCCTCATGACTCCCTCTTCCCCGCAGGGCACAAGACCCCCTCCAGTTCTCCTTGTCTTCCCTTTTTCTGTCTCCATCCTCTCTCCTACCTCATTCCGGGGGCTTAGCCTGCCCCCCTGGATGTCTGGGATCTTTGCTGTCACCTAGAGGTTGCTTTGTAGGAGTTGTTCCATATCTTGAGTTTTTGATGTGTTTGTGGGGAGGGTGGTGATCTCCCCCTCTTATTCCTCTGCCACCTTCTTCCCAGTCCCCCTTACTTGCTTTAATATTATCTAATCATGTAAGAAGTTTGGAGGTTGTCTTTAATCTATTTTTTGAACAACCTTCTGATGTGACTTTATTTTGGTTACTAAAATTCAGTCCAGCAAGACTCAGCAGTGGGCACCTCCTAGGTGCTCAGAATTGGGTTACGTGCTACAGGAGACACAGAAGAAGTTTGTTTTAACAAAAGATATTTCAGTTGCATTCAGATGTAAAATCATCCTCCAAGCAGCATTGCTTTTCTACGGAAGAACTGAGAGCAGACGGCCAGTGGCACCTTCTCTTGGGTTGACTTCCACAATAGGCAATGGGAAGGGTGGCTCTTTGTTCTGTTTCAGAGCAGGCCTTTCCTGTAATTTCTCTGTAAATTATAATACATTCTTTCTTTGTCTTGCCATTTTATTCCCTTTGATAGATGCAGCATATCCCTTTGTGTCTCTGCCTGACTAAACTCATTCAAGGAACTCTTTACAAATCAGACAGCATATACCATACACTACTGCATACTTCTGGCTAATAAACTTATGATTTCTATATGTGTTTAACAGACAATAATTTTTACCAAGTTATTTTTTATCAAGATGAAGAGCTGTATTGTGGTGGTCATCACAATAACTGTTGTGTTGGCCATTTTCATATGTGTGTACTCTTAACAATCGCCTCGATGAAGATAATGAATAAAAATACATGGAAAGAAGTAGGTGGAAAGTTGGGGAAGTACGCCATTGAGAAGTTCGGTTTTAGACAAGTTCCTTCCTTTGTTTGAGAGAAGACAGAAATTGCTCTCACAGCTTGAGCTCGTGGGGACATTTTGAAGCAAAGTTCTAAACCTGGGGGGCTGAGGACTGGCTGGACACACCTTTAATCTTCTCTTCAGCTTCACAAACAACAAAGTGAGCAAGACAATGAACCTGTAGCACAGTGCCTTTGCGAGAACGGAGAGAGAGGACTGGTTGTCTATGCAGGCAAAGCAAAATCTCACAAGACAGATGTGAGAAAGAGCAAGACAGCGTCTCGCAAGCCTTGACCTACGGACTGTTTTTGAACAGAACAAAGATTTACTCATGGTGCTGTTTTAGTTTAACAGCCCAGAGAGTGTGCCTGGGGTTTACACGTTGTACTTGGGTGTGTGTGCATGGTGTACACTGTTCATGGTGTGTGTGTGCCCATGATGTGTGTGCATGGTTTCCCAGTCCCAGTGTGTCTGGTTGGCCATAACTTTAACAGTATTTGTTTTGTATATGAAAAGCGCTTATTGTGATTTTTTTAACAGCACTTTTCCTGGCAGTGTTATAAACCAAATAAACCTGCAGGATTAGGTACTGGATTTAGCCATGGGACATATGTTAAGACGTGGGAGAAGAACGGTTTGGAGTGGAGGGCACGTCCTCTATAAACTACAGCCTCGCTTGTCACACTTCCCCACGTGCATCTACAGCAGCATCTGGAAAACAGAATGAGAAAGAATAACCCCAAAGTAGGCTCCATATGCTGATAGTATTTGCTGATTAACTGGGTGGAGCTCCGCTGGCTGAAAGTAGGAGAGAGGAAATGTTCCGAAGATCTGGCCAGTGGATGCAGAAGGTCACACGTGCTTTGCACAGAGAGTGATGGCCTCTGGGACACGAGCCCGATGCTCATTTTGTCCAGTTTTGTTCCATTATACCACAGGAGTCCAGTGGGTCACTGAGGCTTCCTCCAGACTGGAGAGCAGACACTAGTTGGGATCTCATTTCGTCTCCTGGGAAACGAATTAACCTGCTTTCCTTGCAAAGTGATCAACTGATGGAGTCAGGCAGGTGCTTCTGTCCTGATCCTGAGAGCAGGGAGTGGTCCTCAGAGGAGGCCACCCTTCTCTGTGGGGCCTTCTCCTCACCCCACCCAGATGCCTTCCTTTGTCCTCACTGCCGTACTTGGAGGCTGACAGTGGAGCAGCTCCGGAGTGGGCTGGAGGGAAAGACATTGTCTGGGAAACTCAAGAAAGACCAGTGGCATGGCCAGCCTTGAGAAAGCCTCTGGGCAGGGAGGCTCTGTCTCCAGGTTCATTTGCCCTTGGGATTCATGAGCTGGTAAAGGGGTAGAGGTAATGGATTTGGAGGCACATCCCAATGAAAACCATTCCCATAATGATGTAGTAAATTAAAGGTACTGGAAACAGGACCCACACCTGAACCCAATCCCCACTTTATGCAAAAGCATTTCACTGAATCAATCGACATGAGTTTGAGCAAACTCCAGGAGATAGTGAGGGACAGGGAGGCCTGGTGTGCTGCAATCCATGGGGTCACAAAGAGTTGGACATGACTTAATGACTGAGAAACAGCAACAACATCTGAAGTGAGGTGAGAATTAAAAATAATAATAATAATAAAGGCTTTATGACACCAAACTGGGAAGATAAACTAATTTTTTCAGAGCAGTGGAGCTATCATTTATGAAACTTTATAGTGGCCTATAAATAATTATAATTTCCTCAAATGCCCAAAGCACTGTTGAGTTAAAGGAAATAAAAGAAGTATTAACTAGTATTGCTACATTGTAGCTTGTAATGTTGACTAATACTCAAGATATGTCCTGTCAAACTTTTATTTTTTTCTGTTAAACACTTTTCCAACGTTTTTTGGTGTTTTCCAACATTTTCGATAAAGTACTCAAAAATAATAATTTTTTTGTTCCTCAATATGCTCAATAAAGCAAGTCATTTTGCCAAGTTTAAAAATAATTTCTCTAGTCTTAGCGTTTAATAAAGTTATTTAGATCTTTATTTGAGAATCTGATTTTCTAAAATCAGATATTAGGTCTGAAAGTTTCTCTATTGAAAGTTTAATGGATATTTTATACTTTCCATATGTAAATATGGTTCAATCAGCTTCCTACATTTTTCTGAGAAGGATAATTATGTTGTTTTTAATTTGTCAGAAAACATGTTCACATAGTTCTGATAAAGCATCATGTCAACCCTGATTGTAGTAGAGGGATGTTTTAAAAAAACATAGTATGAATGAAAACAAGCACACATATAGCAGAGAGATAAAAATATGTATTATACCTATCTTTCAAATAATTTTTATGGTGACTTTTCTGTTGTCTTTATTGCAAATGAATTTTTGCACATAATAGTTTCAAATATTAAAAAATAATACAGTATAATTGATTGACACGTCATGTTAGTTTAATGTGTACAGCACAGTGATCCAGTTGCATATATACATGTATATTTCATTTTATGTATTCCACTTTATACACATGTTCTTTTTTAAATCATTTTCCTTTATAGGTTATTATAAAATATTGTGTTTAGTTCTCTGTGCTATATATGAGTTCCTTATTGGTTATCTATTTTATATACAGTAGTGTTCATGTCACACAAACACTTAAGTACTAAGAACTTAAGTTCATACATACACTTGACTCTCCAACATAGGAAGCTTAGAGACGTAGATCCACTTTTCTATTCATTAAATGTAAACTTCTTAGTATCTGAAAAATGGCCAGTGCTTTGTTGTTCCAATTATCATCATTAGGAAGTGAGTACTAATAGGTCATTATTGATTTTAAGTGTAGAGGAAAAATTCATTGATTGTGTTTCCACGGAGAGGAGAAAAACTAAAAACGTTACTCAAGGTCATTTAACCTTCAAGTGTGAGATTTTCAACGGATGTAAGACACCAGTTCAAGTTTCTCACTGTTCCGCAGACATGAAACATGAGCAGCCTCACAGTGACTGTTTAACTTTTGCTTTATACCTTAGATCTAAACTAAATTTTGTTACTCTTTCTCCATAACTTTATTAAAAAAAATCATTACAGAAATGTTCCTTAAAAAGATGAAAAGAATTAGCTATGTGGAGGTTGTTTTCATTTTACAAAGGGATAGGTTTAACGTCAGTATTCCCTTCACACTTTCTCAGTTACTCCTTTTAGAGGTATTGGGAATAACCAGGACCTTTATCTAGGATCTTTAAGCCTTGAGTTAACGTTTGGTTCCTTTTAAGCCTATACTTGAACCTAGTGGAAATCTCAGGGTCCAGAAGTGCATTGTTATTGCTGTTGTTTAGTTGCTAAGTCATGTCTGTCTCTTTGTGAGCCCATGGACTATAGCCTGCTCTAGTCTAGGACTATAGGCTCCTCTGTCCATGGGGTTTCCCAGGCTAGAATACTGGAGTGGGTTGCCATTTCTTTCTCCAGGGGATCTTCCTGATGCTTCAATTGAATGCGCATATCCTGCATTGCAGGGGGATTCTTTGCTGCTGAGTGACCTGGGAAGCCCCCAGAGGTGCTGACCTGAATCCTTTTCCAGTAGTCTGAACATAGAGGAAGGAGGCCCCAGAGCTCTGTTAGGAAAGCACATGCCCTCCAGGCAGGCTCCCAGCCCACACCTGCCTTTCCTAGTCAACAGCTTTGAATAAAGAAAAGTAACTGAAGGATGACTTGCAAAAGTCTTGTTTATCTTATAATATTATTTCACAATGTCCCTACTCCACCATTTTCCTTGTTAACAATATCAACCCTGGAGTCTTTGGGTAGAATTTAAATTCACCCTGAAATAATGTTGGCAATGGTAATTAGAAAATAAGAATGACCTGGGTTTAGATTTTCATAGAGTTTTGCTATTTAAAATGCATCTGTGCAGAAATTAACATTTTTGAGCCCTATAGCATATGAGATGGAACATTTTTTAAATGATGATATTCATTTACATATTGAGAAAACTAAAGTGCATTCATAAATATGATCTTATATTTTGTGAACTTTCCTTTGAATATTCACCGAGAGGCTCCAATATTGTAGAGCTGCTGCTGCTGAGTCGCTTCAGTCGTGTCCGACTCTGTGCGACCCCATAGGCAGCAGCCCACCAGGCTCCCCCATCCCTGGGATTCTCCAGGCAAGAACACTGGAGTGGGTTGCCATTTCCTTCTCCAATGCATGAAAGTGAAATTGAAAGTGAAGTCGCTCAGTCGTGTCCGACTCTTAGCGACCCCATGGACTGCAGCCCACCAAGCTCTTCTGTCCATGGGATTTTCTAGGCAAAAGAGTACTGGCGTGGGGTGCCATCACCTTCCCCGATGTGTAGAGACAAGGATGGAATAAAGAGGGGAGGTTCCTCACTCAGATAATATGAAAAGACGCGTAAAACTTAGTTACACTGCCTGAAACTAGCCGAGTCACATGCAGTGAACACTGGTCAGAGTGGATGGTGAGACAAGCCCTTCTCTTTCTGGTCCCTGTTGATTGTGGCATCTCTCCCTTCCCTTCTCGGGGAATGTGAACGGAGGCTTCTGTCAGATCCCACAGCCTCTGCTGTGTATCTGAGGATGGGCAAAGGTTCTCTCCAAGTCCTGTGGGTGTTCCCTGGGCTCCCCACTCTCACATCGTCTGGCACCCCCAGAAGGAGGTTCTGCTTACATGGCAAAGTGGCTGGGGGGAAGTGAGCAGAGACACATATGGAGGGATAAAAAAGTGCATGATCTCAGAGCAGATCCGAAACCAGTGTACAGAGATTACTTTTTAAGTTTCTGTTAGATTAAAATCTGCTTTTTGTGTGTGTGTGCTCCGTCAAAGCCAGTTGTACCACCCTTTGTGTTTGATGATCGGGGCTTCCCCCGTGACTCAGTGGTAAAGAATCCGCCTGCCAGTGTAGGAGACTTGCAGGAGACACAAGTTCGATCTCTGGGTCATGAAGATCCCCTGAAGAAGGAAATGACAACCCGCTCTAATATTCTTGCCTGGAGAATCTCATGGACAGAGGAACCTGGAGGGCTCCAGTCCACGGGGTTGCAAAGAGTCAGACACGACTGAGCACAAACAACAGCAATAACAGCATCGCTTATTCAGGTAGCATCTGGTTTCCCATGCTGTCGTGTGTTGAAGAATTACAAATACCACCCCACCCAGAGGCTGGAATCCCTTGTGATGTTGGGGGCATATTAAAATGTGGAGGGTTATGGCATGGCCAGTTGGTGCTGGGCACTTGCGTCTGTCCTACACCTTGGACATTTCTGCCTGATACTTGTCTGAAACCTACAGATCACATGCAACATGCCCTGACCTCTTATGAAAGACAAAGAAAACTAATCCTGTTCCTCTCAAATACATCACTGCATCAGATACACAGATGACCTTCAGTATAGCCTGGGCGGTTCTCTCCCCACTCTACTGTGATGGCCAGGTTGGAAAATATCACCTTTACCGTCCCCTTTGAGATTCTTCCTCTCCTAGTAATCTCCCAGCCGCCCCAGCTGTGTCACTGTCTCACAGAGCCGACGCTACCCCTGTGGAAAGCATGCTCTTCCCTGGCCGCCCAGTCTGCTTACAGATTTCATGTGCAATGCAAAAGGAGAGTGTCTGCATGTTCGGGACTTTTTCTTTTCGTTTTCTCAGTAGTCTTTCATGGAAGTGGTCATTTGGGAAGAACATCTGTTTGCCAAATATCAAACATCGGGAACATCTCTGAGCTAGCTTTAAACCTGCATCTGCTGAGTTGGTCCTGTGTTTTTTCTCACATAGTTTATTTACTTTCCGCCAGTTTATTATCAGCTATTGAAAAAAACTGAAGCACTCTGAGAACTTTGTGAAGTCATTACCTCTTTATATATGACACACATACAGTATGATCCCTATGTGTGCAATCACTGTGAAACACACACACATTTTTCTGTCTATGAAAGTGTTTGCCACTCAGCTACATCCAGTTCTTTGCAATCCATGGACTGTAGCCTGCCACGGTCCTCCATCCATGGAATTCTCCAGGCAAGAATACTGGACTGGGTCGAAATTTCCTTCTCCAGTGGATCTTCCTGACCCACGGAAGGAGCCTTAGTCTCCTGCATTGCAAGCAGACTCTATATTGTGTATATAATTACCACATTTTTCTGAAGCTTGGCTTGCAGTTAAAATATACACATATACAGACTCCCTCATCCCAGAGGTTTTTATATGGGAATTAAGAAGGTGGGCATAGTAGACTGGTTTATTTCTGACCCCTTTGCCTGTTACATGTTTGGAGTTACCATAGAAACATGGAGATGGACTTACACCAGTCAAACCCTCAGGATACCTGAGGTGCTCAGAATATTTGAGACTCATTCATAAAATTACTTTGGTGGAAATGGGGCCAGTTTGTCCGTTAGACCATAGTGACATGCGTTAGTATGTCAGGACAATGCTCTGTTCTGATCCCAAGTTTTTTTTTTTTTTTTTTTTTTTTTTAAAGAATGATCTGAAGGGTAGGGATTGCAAAGTCCTGAGATTAATATTAGGGTCACTGGGCACATCTTTCTTTAAATTCTGCAGATGTGTTTATTAAATTAACTGAAAAGATACATAGACTACTATGAATCCTAATTCTACCTTCTAATTCTGACTTGTTTAAGCACCACTGACTCATTCTTACCTGTTTCTGTTTGTCTTGATAATGTTGCATTGTTTTCTTGAATGCGGCATTTGCAACACATTGCAAATTCCCAGATATTTTTTGTAGGAGTGAAATATTTGTTGGGAAGATAAGGCACTGTGGAACAGCAGCATCTCTTCTGTAAAATTACACTGTAGGAAAACAACAGTTATTCTCAAATTTGTTTCCTACAGACAGTAACCTTCATGACTGGCAGGCTACTCTGTGCTTGGCTTAGTTCTTAACCTGGGTGATCTGTCCTTTTTTTATTCAGTCACTGCCCCGTACATTTTGAGTTCAAGGCCTTCCACACTAAACAGTAGGTGAATATTCATCTCCAAACTGAATGTGAAAGACTTTTCACCTAGTGATGTGATTCATTGGCTAACATATTTGAGCCTGAAATATGCCCACGTAACATACAACTTTGTTCTAAAAAATACTGGGAAAACAGTTATGCAATTGCTAGCACCATGGAAACTTGCCTTCAAGGCAGATTTGAATCCCCAAATATAGATGATCAACGCCTACCAATTCAAAATGCTTAGATAGGCCTGGTTACCTAGGCAACAGTGTATTAGAAATGAGATATGTGCATTCCCTCACATTTCTTTGCCAAATTTTACCTTTTACATAGCCTTAGAGTATGAATTTTAAAGTTGAATATATAATTTTATTAAAAATAGGATGATTATGACAATTTTGAAATTCATCAGCTTGAAATAAACCCTCCAAATACAGACTGGATCCTCCTAGACCTGGAAACCTCTCCAGCTGACTTTACCTTGGTTTCTAGGTTGTACTGAACAATTAATATCATAAGCTTGTTTTTTCTGTCATGGTTCCCAACGGGAAAGGGGAGAGGGATAATTTAGGAGTTTCAGATTCACATACACACACTGTTGTATATAAAAGAATTAAACAACACAGGGAGCTCACCTCAATATTTTGTGATAACCTATAAGGAAAAATAATCTGAAAAAGTACATATAAATACATACTTTCATATACATGCATCCACATATATATGTCTGTGTGTGTGTCTATCTGATTCACTTTGCTATTCACCTGAAACTAATACAAAATTATGATTCAATTATACGTCAATGAAAAAGAAGTTAATACCTACCTAACATAGTACATAGTCTAAGCAGAAAGCAAATCAGTAAGCTTTTAGAAGTAGATGTATGAAATAATCAAGCTTCTTCCCATAAGTAGTTGCTATGACATGAGTCAAACCATGCGTTTTGGTGCTCATGTGGGTACCGCAGCATTGGAGTTGGCAGTGTGTCTCTGGGCCCGTGTTAGTGTGCCCTCTCTAGGAGCTCTCACATCATGTATTCTGTTCCCTTCTTACCATCTTTTTGATCCAGGAAACCCATAATGCCCTTGCCAAAGAGGTGTAATTCTCTCTCCCCTCATCTTCCCAATGAAACGTGAAAGTTTTTTGCCTTTTCTTTAAAACCAGCTGTCTGGTTTTAGTGTGTTGCCATCCAAACTCCAGAGAAGGCAATGGCACCCAACTCCAGAGCTCTTGCCTGGAAAATCCCGGGGACGGGGAAGCCTGGTGGGCTGCCGTCCATGGGGTCGCACAGAGTCGGACACGACTGAAGTGACTTAGCAGCAGCAGCAGCATGCAAACTCTACCACTGGCTGGGATGAAGTTTGCAGGCCTCTGTGCATCATGAGAAGGGTCTGGAAAAGAAGACATTTTGAGATGAGTTTGCTTTTGGCCACAGGCTAAGCAATCAGCTCCTCAATTAAGCTAGACATTCACTGAAGGAAAGATATGTGAGTTCCTGTAGGGATTATGAACAGCTCATGGTTGAGTCCACAAGGTCAGGGTTGAAAATCATTTAATGTACGTCAAGTGAATCAGCATCACAATTGTCGAAGAGAGGTTCTGGGGCAAAACCAGCCCCATTGAGTTTTTCACATCACTTTTGGTGGGCAGCCCTACTCTGCCGTGTGGCCCAGAGGACTGTGATGATGAATTATATCAAGTTAAAGGGTACACTGGATGTATATTAAGAGGTATATTCTATAAACAGAAACATTAGCATGTTGTAACCAATGAGACTGTTTTTCCAAGTCTGACAATCACAAGGAAATCCTAACCATATTAGTAAGAAGCCGAAAGATGTTACTATGACAACTTCTAGTATTTCTAATTGAAATCCCTCTTGAGAAATTTCTGTCCTTGCCAAGAACTCACGATCTTTGTTTCAAGTGTATAACCGGTACATGTTCCTCTTCTGGGATCATACAAATCTTATAAACGATCATATATGTCATTTTCTTCTGTCTTGAAGCTCAAATCATAGTTGTTTGGAGAGAATGAGAGGTATTCCCTGATCAGTTTGAGTCTTAACTGTATGCACTGTTAATTCCGTTTCTCATTTTCTCAACCTCTTTTACCTTCATTTCTCTCTCTCTCTTTTTTTAAATGTATTCACCTAAACATGGAAATCATTGTGCCATCCACACACAGCATAATGAAGAATCTGATCAATGATTTTTATATGTGAGCAGATCATCACAGGCCAAGATTCCACACTTGTTCTCAGCCCTATGAAATTAACAGCCAGGAATGAGGTAGGGAATCTTCTTGAGTCTTGAGAAAAAGCAGAACTAAACCTCCAGTCGTCTACATGTTGTCACCGGGCTCCAGGGTCTCCTTTCTCTGCTGCTCTGCTCAGCTGATTCACACACGGGGCCCTCATTTACATGAGAGAGAGCGTAGACCCAGATTAGCACAGGGCAGGACAAGACAGAAAATAGATCCGCTATTTGGCCAGCTGATGAGCCTGCCTGGATGGCTTCTGAATTTAAATTATGAAATGGTTAAGAACTGGAAGGGTTTGAAGTAGTTATCCAGACTCGACTTCTGTCTGTGGGCAAGTCCAGGACTAAATTATTGTCTATGGATTATTGCCTGTGGCGTTCTCACAGGTTTCATTTGAAGTGAATAGAGCCTGGCTCACAAACTCATTCTGTTGCTGACCACCCGGGAAGGTGGAAAGCCGCCTGGAGATGAGCTCTTTGTTGGGAGGCTGGTGCCCTGGCCACCCACATGCAAGGAGCGGTTCTGGATGGATTTGGGGTCTGAGGCTCTACTTAAATGTTCACTTTTACCCCCACACAAACTCAAAGCAGTTTTGAGCATCAAATGTGTGCTCAGACCCATGTTCAGATATATGTTTACTGACACTTAGATTTCATTTATCACTCCTCAGCTTTCATTCCAAACATTTAAAAGTATTTCCTTTCAAGCAAATGAAGAAAAATTTCAACACTGAAAACAATGCAAGAGCTACTACTGTACAAAAAGATCAGAGGTATGATGTAATTTGGTTTCGCATTGAATACTCAGTGGCGGATTAGAGGGAAAGAAATCTAGGTTGAGAAATATCCCTGGACGCAGGAGTCAGGAGCTGTGGCTTCTGTCTCTGTCTCTTCCGTGGACACAAATTGACAAACCTAGTTTCAACTTTAATTTAGCTGCTGTTGTTGCCATTGGATGTAATCAGAGGCCTTTTCAAGCATAAAAATCAATTGTGAGGACAGAATAAAGTAGAAGAAACAAAATATATGAAAACCTGATTTGCCTGGTGCTGAGAGAGGCCTTGACAAGGTGTCCACAGACTTGCATGCTTCGGTATGGTTTACAGTATAAGATACACTTGAGTTCCTCCTCTTATTTTAAGAGGGTAACTGAGCATACCAAGTATAAGGTAAATGTCTACATCACTTTATTCAAATAGTGTATTTAAATGTTGCATTGATTCAACCATGGAATATCACAACTATTCCAGTCAATATTGGAAGCACAAGATTCCTAATTTATATACGTATGTACATGTATGTATGTTTGTATGTTAAGGTTTCTGACATAACCTCTAGCATTTGTACCTGAATTATTATAATCCTTTACTGCCATACTTTGAAATAAAAATCATAACTCTTGAATTAATTATGCACCATAATTACACACAAAATGCACATATCAAAGAAAATAATATAACAGCTCTTCATTGAAGCCCATGATTTACCTAAATTGTAAAATTCAATATTCAGAATAACCCTATTTCACTAGATTTATGACATTTTACAGTTGAGAAAATGGGAATTTAAAGTTTAAGAAATAAGTGACAGATTATGTTGGAATCTGTTTGTTTAGTGATGTCATTTTGTTTGATGATTAGAGGAAGGGATTGCCCACTTTTGCCTTTTAGGGAGTTTGACCGAAGAATTTGTGGCTTTGTGATTCTGTTGATGAGAAATGAGAGAGTCGTGTGAGTCCTGCAAGAACCCAAGCCAGTGTGTAAGCCACCTTTCTCGTACATTCAGCTTTTATGCCAGACACTTGGACACTTAAAAATGGCCACCCTTAAGGGAAGGGTGTCTTTAAGGATAATGTTCTCTCAGTCAATCAACTAGTTCAGACTGACCCCTGTCTAAAATACTTCCTTCACTTTTCATGAAGATTATGAGGCCAAGGAGTTGCTGTGACTCCTGTGTACCTCAGAGCTGAAGGCCTGATTTCAAAATTGTGTACATTATGTCCATTATCCTTAGAGTGTATGTAGAACAGAAAGCAAAGCAGAGACACTTTCCTGCTCGGTCAGCGAAAGCAATCTAGATTTGCAACAGGAGCTCAGATAGAAAAGCATTTTGGAATTAAATGGTCTATTGATCTGCGAAGAGGGAAAAACAGAGTCAGCTTTAAATGTGCAACAGTTGTCAGCTGCCATGTTCACTGAGATAAACTTTGCCTTTGATGGCAGAGAAAAAGTAAGTGTTTAGCTGCTGTGACGGTTAAGTTGTATCAGGCACTAGAGTTTTCTGTCTCGGGGATCCAGATAGTAAGTCACCTCTTTTGAGCAAAAGCTGCTCAAGAGAGAGGTGTGGACAGACTGGTAATGAAAATGAAAGGGAATGTTCTCAAGTACAAGCCTGGGTCTTCCGTACGTGGTCACGAGCCCAGAAAGCCCTCTGGGATGGGGGATCGAACGAGTACAGTAAATGGACAGAATTACACTTGTGGCTGTAGATTTACTTAGCAGTATGCATAACCTATTCTTCTTGCCAGAAAGCATACCAAACTGTGTGATTTTTCAGTTTAAGTATTGTAGCTTTGCAGTATTTCCGCATCCTTATTTTTCATTATGGAATTTAATTACATTTCTGTGTGTGTTTTCCCTTAGTTTTGATGTTTTTCCCAAGTTTCTTTGGTGGTAAAATAAGCATACAACATTTGCCATCTCACCCATTTTTAAGTGTGTGGTTCAGTGGGGTTAGGGCTTCCCTCGTGGCTCAGCTGGTAGAGAATCTGCCTACGATGCAGGAAACCTGGGCTCCATCCCTGGGTTGGGAAGATCCCCCGGAGAAGGGCATGGCCCCCCACTCCAGTATGCCGGCCTGGAGAATTCCATGGACTGTATAGTACATGGGGTCACAGAGAGTTGGACAGGACTGAGCGACTTTCACTTCACTTCACCTCAGTGGTGTTAGCTATATTCACAGTGTTGCAGAGCCATCACCCCATCCATCTCTAGAGCTCTTTTCATCTTGTGAAACTGACGCCCTGTGTCCATTCAGCAGTGAGGCTCCATTTCCCCACAACCCTGGCAGCCACCATCTGCTCCCCTAGGATTCTATTTTGAACAATCTGGGTACCTCATAGAAAAAGATTCACACCGTGTCTGTCCTTTTGTGGCTGACTTGTAGCATGCATCAGAATTTTCTAAAATATTAAGGCTGCATAATATTCCATTGCATGTGTATATATATCACACTTTGCTTATCCATTCATCAGTTGATGGGCCCTTGAGTTGCTTCAACATTCTAGCTGTTATGAACATGGTTCTACATAACTCTTTGATACCTTACTTTCAACTCATTAGGTTATATTCCCAGAAGTGGGATTTTTAATTATAGTAATTGTGCTTTTAATTTTTTTGAAACTTTCTATACTGTTTCCCACAGCAGCCATATTGTTTCATGTTTTTACTAATAGTGCACAAAGGTTCCAATTTCTCTGCATTCTCACCAACACTTAGTATTTTCTGTTTTTTTTTAAAGTAGTCATTTTAATAGGTAGGAGGTAGTGTTTCATTTTAGGTTTGGTTTGCATTTGATTAGTCATGTTGAGTACCTTTGCATGCACTTGCTCACCAGTTGTGTATTTTCTCTGGAGACGTGTCTTTTCAAGTCCTTTGCCTCTTTTTAAACTGGGTGATTTTTTGCTGTTGAGTTTTCTCTGTACATTATGAATATTAATCCTTTGCAGATAAAGGCTTTGCAGATATTTTTCCCATTTTGTCAATTGCCTTTTTATTTTGTTGATACTGTCTTTTGGTACACAAGTTCTTAAAATTTTCAAGAAGTCCACTTCGTTAATTTTTTTTTCTTGCTTGTATCTTTGATGTCATATCCAAGAAATCATTGCCAATGATTTCCATTGAATGGTTTTTGGTTCCTTTGTCAAAAATCATTTTCCATATATTTGAGGGATTATTTCCTAGCTCTCTTGTATTCCTTTGGTCTGTATGCCTGCCTTTGTGCTGGTACCACATGGTTTTGATTACTGTAGTTTTCTCTTAAGTTTTGAAACCAGGAAGCATTAAATCCTCCAGCTCTGATTGTCTTTTCCATGTGTGCATTTAATATGGAGTCTGTTATTAGAGCTAAGTCTTGACTGTATGCTAATCACTACCCTCAGTTATATACTTCTCAGTCTTTTCCAATTCATCCTGTTGTCTTGATCAAAAGGGATCAGCAGGTGCACACTGTTACACATAAAACAGACAACAGAGACCTACTGTATAGCACAGGGAGCTATACAGCACTTGATTAGATATGGTGTAGCAACCTATAATTGAAAAGAATCTGAAAAATAACATGTATATGTAATTGAGTCACTTTGCCATACACCCGAAACTAGCACAGCCTTGTAAATCAATGATACTTCAATGAAATTTATTAGAGTATTTTGTGCAGAATAGTATAATAAAAACATATGCCATCGATCATATAACTAAAGTTTTCCTAGAATCTTTTCCTATCTACACATACACTTTCCCCTTAAACCGAACGTAATATGCCTTCATGTGCACACAAGTAAACATTCTTCCAGGTTTATAAAGTAGCAGAAATAGTGAGGTATTCTGTGTGTGTCTGTGTATAGAGGCACATCCCTCAGAGCAGGATTAAAGATTATCTGCAACCATTAACCAGTGGACTAATCTTGGAATCTTCAAGTTTCCGGCAATTGATTCTACAATTCTTTCCAATTGCACGGCATTCTATAAGTGCTTACGTTAAATGTTCTTACTGCATTTAGATTTAATGTCCTTTGATATATTTATATGAGGTGACAGCCGTGGCGGAATTGCAGTCATCACTGATGAGTATTGGACGCCCACCATGTTCTAAGAACTACGCTCCCTAGTTCCCTGGTTTATAAATTTGGGATTCTCTCCTTGAAAGAAAAACTATGACAAGCCTAGACAGCATATTAAAACACAGAGATGTCACTTTGCTGACAAAGGTCTGTCTAGTCAAAGCTATGGTTTTTCCAGTAATCATGTACAGATGTGAGAGGTGGGTTATAAAGAGGACTGGGCACCAAAGAATTGATGCTTTTAAACTGGGATGCTGGAGAACACTCTTGAGAATTCCTTAGGCAGCAAGGAGATCAAACAAATCAATCATAAAGGAAATCATCAACCCTGAATATTCACCAGAAAGACTGATGCTGAAGCTCTGATACTTTGGCCACCTGATGTAAAAAGCCAACTCACTGGAAAAGACCCTGATGCTGGGAAAGATTGAGGGCAGGAAGAGGGGGTGACCGATATTGAGATGGTTAGATAGTATCACTGGCTCAATAGACATGAGTTTGAGAAAACTCTGGGAGATGGTAGGGCCAGGGAAGCCTGGTGTGCTGCAGTCCATGGGGTCACAATAAGTCAGACACGACTTAGCAACTGAACAGCAACCAGCAGACGGCTTTGCTATTATAATTTCCTAGAAAAGGAAACTCAGAGAATTTCATTAAGTTATTCAAATGTAGGCCACAAGCGTGTAAGGAGATAGAAACTCAACCCAGGAAGTTCATCCCTGGGCCATGTGCTGGTGACTCCACTCTGAAGTCTTCCATCCTGTTGTTCCTGGAACCATGTATTCATCAAACCCTGAGACGCTTCTTTCAGACAAAGGCTGAGCTCACAGCTTGTCTTACTTAGGAATTCAGGCAGGGTCACAGGAAGGGTGTGACTTCTTGTGTGTTCAGGACCGTGGGTGAGATGGCATCCTGCTTGGCACAGGTTTTTCTGAAGGGCTTTCCAGTCACGCCTTAATGGATTTCACCTGTTGTCTTCAAATCCTCTAAACAGTGCTAGCTAGGAAAAAAAAAATGAAGTATTTCTATGAAAAGCTCTTGACACTGAAGATGGTCTCTGTGTGTGGATGAGAAATGCATTGATGTTGCTAGGTTCCTGCATACTGTGTTCACCTTGAAACCACAGGCAATAATATTAATAGGTTTTTTTTTCTTACTTTCTTACAGAGAAAATGTAATAGTAAAGCACTTTTTTCCAAGTCATTCCATTGTCTTGTCAAAGGTATTTTGTATGGAAGAGTAGATGGTTGAGGAAAAAATTCATTGGATCATATAAATAAGTTTTCTCAAAATCTTCACCTTTCTACACACAACTTAATTTTGGACTTGGAAATTCATTGCATACCGTCAGATATGTATTTCAGGATAATACTGCACACTGAAACAGAACTGAATGCTCTTTCATGTGCACAGGAGTTAATATATCCTGGGGTTGCAGAGTAGCAGAAAGAGTGAGCAACACTGTATGTCTCCATAGCTGGGTGGCATCGTGTGTCACTGCATGCCTGGTGTGTGGTTACGGTGGGAGGAGGGTGTAGCTGGGGGAGAGGAGAGCAGGAAACAAGAGAAGAGCTGATTTCCTGAGCCCAGTGGCAACGACAGTAAGCGATCTGTTAGCTGTTTGGTCTCCATCCCCTGGTGCCTGCAGAGAATCCATAATGCCCATCAGCAGCGTGGTGGGGAGTTAGTTTGAGAGCAGAGCTGTCATCCTAGTCCTGATATGCAGGAGAAATGCAGTCTGGCCTCTGGGAGTCTTGGGGGCTTACTCCTTACCCCTTACTCCTTGGCCCTGAGCTACCCCAATGGTGGCCAATAGTGTTCTGGGGTCTCCATGCCTGTTCTCTCATGGCCCCCTCGATTGCTTCCATCTGCTTATGCCTTTGCACTCTTACCCAAGCAGCCTGGCATTTTTAGGACAATTTGAGGGCAGAATGAGACACATATTTTGGTGAAACTGAATATAGTTTGATTGAGCCAAACTGATAAGATTAAAAAAAAATCCTCAAGTATCAATCACTATGGGTTTGCGTAAATTGTTTGCCATCTTCATTTGGGATGTGCTATGCATGCAATGAAGGGCCATAAATTCCAATACTGTGGCCATGAAGACTTCCAAAGAGAATTACTGTGTGGGTGTTAAACTTTTAAGCTATAAATTATGCGTTTTTTAAGAAAACAAGCATATTGCATTACCAGGAGTGAGTAATAATTCTTTGCTTGGAGGGAAGATACTGTGAGTCAAATGAAAGAGCCTCTCCGGAGAAGATCTGCCAGGTGACCAGGGCTGGGTGATATACAGAAAGGTCATCCTGAAGGCTTTGGAAAACAAGGGACACTGAAGTGACCCAGCTGGAGGGCTCAGAACGGCCAGCGTTTGGCTTCACTGATTCCGGCCGGACATTACCGGTGGCGGGAGGTCACAGTCGCCACCGCTGGTCTGCTTCTCTGTCTGACAGCTGTAAGATGTGGGTTTAGTTCCTGCCCCCAGTTCTCCCCATTCTCCAGCGAGAAGTAAACATTAAAACATGTTTGAAATACAGAATACAAAACCCATGAGAGACAGAGCAAGGCCCTCCTTACTGGAAATGGGCATGTTTTTTCCAGATCTCTGGAAGATGGCAAACACTGTGGAAAGTTTTAAGTACCTTGTGGCTAATGCAGGTCGAAGCCTCTAGAAAATATGAAAAACTGTCCTTTTGCTTAGCATTTTCTATTATTGATTTCAAAGACTGCTTCCTCCCTGGAAGTGATGTGCAGATGGCTGCAAAAAGGAAGTGGTGCTGGGGCTGCACCCAGCCTGCTGCCTTGACCCTAAGCTCCCTGCCTCTCCCTGTGGGTGGGTGACCACAGCGGTTCCTTGGAACTATGATACCGGTCTTGTTGACTCTCTTGAGGAAGTTGTTGTTGTTGTCATTCACACGCTCAGTTGTGTCCAGTTCTTTGCAACCCCATGGACTGCAACACACCAGGCTTCCCTGTCCTTCATCATCTCCCTGAGCTTGCTCAAACTCATGTCCATTGAGTCGGTGATGCCATCCAACCACCCTGTTCTCTGTCGTCCCCTTCTCCTCCTGCCCTCAATCTTTCCCAGCATCTGTATCTTTTCCAAAGAGTTGCCTCTCCTCATCAGGAGGCCAAAGTGTTGGAGCTTCCTCTTCAGCATCAGTCCTTCCAATGAACATTCAGGGTTGATTTCTTTTAGGGTTGACTGGTTTGATTTCCTTGCAGTCCAAGGGACTCTCAAGGGTCTTCTCCAACACCACAGTTCAAAAGCATCAGTTCTTTGGTGCTCAGCCTTATTTATGGTCCAACTCTCACATCCATACATGACTACTGAAGAAAAACATAGATTTGACTGTACGGACCTTTGTTGTCAAGTAATATCTCTGCTTTTTTAGGAAGGCTTTCTGGTCTCTTCTTCTCAGACAAAGCATTTGGAGAGTGGGCTTTGGTATCATGACAAAGTAGATTGGGAAGGATGTTAATTTTCATTTGGTTATCATTCCATAGGTACATCTGGAGAATAAGAAAGGTAAATTATCCAAAAGGAATGAGCATGTGTTCAGCATGGTATGATAGAGTAAGAGCTATGACAGGTTAACTGCAAGGAGACAGCCACGTGTGTCTGAATGTCTTGCATCTATTATGGAGCTTGTGTCAGTTTCAAAGATAAACACATGGTAAGTGAATCCAGGCTGAGCCCTTGGGTGTGTGTCGAGGCTTTCAGAGAAAAGCTGCAGTTCCTGATAACTGGTGGGATTCAGGAAGGTGAGATAGGAGCCGGGTCTAGGAAGATGAATAGAGTTTCAAAACATAGACATGTAAGAAGTATAATAACCAGGCATAAAGAAACTGCCTGCAGAAAGGTACTGAAGTAGATGGGTCACACTCACTTGGGCCATCTGAAATCTGCAGAAAACTTAGTGAGGGGGCAGAATCATGAAACATATTAAGACATGGGGAGTTGTAAAACAACACATAGAGATTTAGGAACTCTGTTGTTCAGTAGCCAAGTCATGTCCGACTCTCTGCAACCCCGTGGACTGCAGCACACCAGGCTTCCCTGTCCTTCACCATCTCCCAGAGTTTGCTCAAAGTCATGTCCATTGAGTTGGTGATGCCATCTAACCATCGCATGCTCTGTCACCCCCTTCTCCTCCTGTCCTCAGTCTTTCCCAGCATTCGGGTCTTTTCTAGTGAGTCAGCTCTTTGCATCAGTGGCCAAAGTATTGAAGCTTCAGCTTCAGCATCAGCCCTTCCGATGAGTATTCAGAGTGGATTTCCTTTAGAATTGACTGGTTATATCTTTCTGTTGAAGAGACTCTCAAGGGTTACGAAATCCGATGGCCTTCAACGTTCAAGATTGTTACAGAAAGTACTTAAAATTCACATCATGGTGGCCCTTGAAGTGACAGATTCACACATGCTTTTGTAAAATACGTATTCTGTAAAGCTGGCACCAGGGTCCTCCTGGATCAAATGTTTAAGGAGAGATGGTGGATCAGATGACCGCATCCTAAAGCTTTTGGTTTATTGGGTATTTGTTTGGATACTCTTTGTTGTAAGGTCTTTTCTCCCCACCCCCAGCTCAGCTGAGGTGTAATTCACATAGAACATTATGTGAGGTTCAGGTGTACTGTTACATAAAGATTTGAGACTTGTATATGTTGTACATTGATTTAAGATTATTTCATGAACTCCTAAACTGAGTCAAATTCCAAGGAGAAATTGCCTAAACGTTTTCTATATATACAATTGTTGTTGTTGTTTAGTTGCTAAATTGTGTCTGGCTCCTTGCAACCCCGTGAACTGTAGCCCACCAGGCTTCTCTGTCAATGGGATTTCCCAGGCAAGAATACTGCAGTGGATTGCCATTTCCTTCTCTAGGGGATCTTCTCAACCCGGTGATCGAATTTGCATCTCCTGTATTGGCAAGGGGGTTCTTTACTGCTGAGCTACCAGGGAAGCCAGTACATAAATAAAATAAGTATTTTCTTTCAAACATTTACCAATTTAAATGTCTGTGCTCTGTGCATCTTTCAACATCTAAGGCATAAAACATTTCATTTCAGAATCTCTACACTTGTTCCTTACCATGAATGGTTTAATGGAAACAACCTATTCAATACAGACTTGACATATACCTGGATTTACCTGCTGAATGATTTTTATATATTATACCATAATTCTCCAGGGCCTTGATCACTAGTCTTCACTTACAAAGAAAAAATGATAGCTGAAGCCCAAGAAGAATAATAACTATAAACATAAATATCAGACAAAAGTCCTGCTGAATTTTAGACTCCATTACAATAAAAGCAAGTGCAAACTAAACAGTCTAGAATGTACACAAAGTAAAAGCAATAAGGATATCTCATGAGCTTTAGTTATACTTTTTCTGTCAAAAAAATTGCTTGAACTTCTAAGCCATTGTGGTATTTTTAAGTCTCTTTAAAACAGAAGGAATAGGTTGGCAAATTTATAACAAAATCCCTAGGCAACTCTTCCTGAAAGAGCAGTAACATCAAGCTTCAGTATAGCTTATAAAATGCTTTTAAGTAGGATGAGCTTGTAGATTCAAAGGGGAAGGGCAATTTTCTCATTGGTAAATATGCTACTGACATTTCTAACCAAAGTGGCTTTACTTTGAATGAAAAGCAAGAACATCATTTTGCATTTGCTAAGTGTGTTACCCTTATCTTATATATGACAACAGAAATTTATGAAAGTTAAAAAGTCTAAACTATTTAAAAAGTAGGAAATAGTATATCCTTGTGACTATAATTATTAATACCAAATTGGATTAATTGTATTCAATTGACATATTGAAAGTTGCTAAAAGAATAGGTCTTAAAAGTTCTCATCACAGGAAAAAATGTGTTTATATATGATGATGGATGTTAACTAGACATTGGGATGATCATTTCACAAAATACACAACTATTGAATCATTATGCTGTACATCTGAAACTAATAAAATGTTACATGTCAATTTTATGGCAACAAAAATGTAAAGGAATAAAAAGAATAATGTTCCAAGAGATTAGGAGTGCTGAGAGAGATGTCTTTGATCTCACGTTTGATATTTTTGAGATAGGAGGAAGTGATATTTCACAGATAGGAGTGGAATTGCTATTTCTTGAGACAAGGAATTTTTGTAGTAAGTGAGTTCAACTTAACAGAAAATGCATAGAATTTGGATCAAAAGCTGGTTATTTGCTATCTTGAAATGTGACCTTGAGTAAGACTGTTGCTGAATATTTATTTCTTCATGCATGCAGTTGCAGAGTTACTATTTCATACCTCAAATAAAACCGACACATGGCCTGTATAGAGCATGGTAAGTGGTGGGTACTCAGTAACCTCTGCTTAGTAACTGTTAATCTTTCCAAGGGAGATAAATTTTACCAGTGAATGTTACAGCAGTAGTTTTATTCAGCATATAGATAACAGTGAAAAAAATATGCTGGTTATGCGGAGGGGAAAAAAAAAATTAAATATACAAATTCCAAATGAAAAATAAGCTTTTAACAAAATGTTTTAATTTCAAACCATATCTTACACCTATGAAAGACATTTTAGTAAGACAAATTGAATTTCATCTTTGGCTTTTTTTCTCTTTGTGTGTGTGTATATATATATATTTGAAGTATTACATACAATGTTTCAGATGCACAGTGAGGTGATTCAGTTATGTGTGTGTGTGTGTGTGTGTGTGTGTGTGTGTGTACATATACCTATATATATACACACATATTATTTTTGAGATTATTTTCCATTACAGGTTATTTTAAGGTATTGACTATAGTTCCCTGTCCTATATAGTAAATCTTTGCTGCTTGTTGCATATCTATTTTTTAATAGAAATCTAGCATTCTATTCATACTGAGTCAAACAAGTGGAATCAAAATGTAGTATTTTTTTAGTTAGACAAAAATTCATACATTTTCTACATATATATATATATCATTTATATATCATCTTTGCCTTCTAAAAATTAAAGTTTAACAAAATTTTCAACCCTAGATTTCTTGTTAGAAGTTCATTTCATACTTTTATCATCTGTATATAAACCAAAAATGCACTCTGTAAACAGTTACTGCATCATTTTTTTTTCTCCTCTCTTATTTCACATTGTCTGTTCAGCTGAATGACAGTGATGAGCGCTCCACAGGAGGCAAAGTTAGAGCTGCAGAAAGGAACACAGTGATGAACGCAGGCAGCTCAGAAAAGGGTTCATGTCTAGGAACCAGCAGGAAACAACCTGGCCGTGGCAAACAGTCTAACTGACTGCGAGCTGGTTCTGTAAATTGCACGATGAAATACGTCAGCAGAGTTTTCCCATTTTCATTAACCTTCCTTTTAACTTCCTGTCTATTTTTATTCTCTTTTAAAATCATTCTGTCAAAGGAAGGAGACAGAGACATAAGAAGGAAAAAAAAAACACAGCAAAAAAGATTTAAAGAATAAACAACTGTGAAATAGGAATTTGAAGTGAACTTTTCTATCGCTTGTAAAGAAAAGCAATACATCCTTTCTTGATTGTGTAATGTGTGAGGTTCCTGTGATGTGTCAGGGCCAGCTGTCCACGTGGCAGGAGCTGCAGCTGGATTTTCTGCCCTTATCGGAACATTCTGGATACCTTCTGCTACTTAAGGTCCTCCCCCTTGTGGAGGTCCTAGAGCAGAGCCACTCTGATTCTTTTGTGCATCTCTCACTTTCCTTGTACCCTTTCTTGTGTCCTAACCCTCTGCATGATCTTCAAATGCAGACACTTCTTAAGGCTGTGGCCAGTTTCTCCTCTTCTTTGCCCTCTACAGTGTATGTTTGTGGATTAACTTGTTTCCAAAACTTCAACTGTGGCCTGTTTGTACTGGACTCTCAGAACCAAGCATTGGTTTGTGATCTTTTTTTTTTTTTTTCCCTCTTATTTCCATGTTGTTATACTTAAATTTCCACTAAATTCTTCTGTTAGACTCACCATCACCTCTCTATTTGGACTTCCCAGGTTGCACTACTGGTAAAGAACCCATCTGCCAATGCAGAAGATGCAAGAGATGCAGGTTAGATCTCCGGGTCAGAAAGATCCCCTGGAGGAGGACATGGCAACCCTCTCCAGCATTCTTGCCTGTAAAACTCCACGGACAGAGGAGCCTGAGGTCACCAAGAGTCAGACATGACTGAGCACACTGCACACCTCCCCATTTAATCCACCCAAACTCTGTTATCTCCTTCTTAAGTCCAGACCTTTGCATCCATTTCTGAGAGATCTGTAACAGGTCTTTTTATTCTGAATTTTCTTTGGCTTCCCGCTATCCTCTCAGTCAGGGAGAGAACTTTGAGTGGCTTCCAACCTTCACTTCTCTTTATGTTTGCATCTAATTTCTCATCAAGTACTGTCTCTCTCACTGGAGTCCCCTTTCTATCTGCCTCTTCCCTGGGTCAGTAGAGGCTAAGTTTTTTGCTTTTTTTTCCTCATTCCTGAGACAGTATCCTTCCGAGCGTTTCCCCGAAGCTCATAAACGGCGGGCTCTTCCCACCCTGGCTGGGGGGCCCCAGACGCCCGCTCTGCGCGGGTTCCAGGAAGCCTCCCGAGGCTCCGGCTGCTGGATCAGCTCAGCCTCCATTTAGACTGCGGGCGACTGGGTCCGTGGACATGCTGATGGTTTCTCAGCCCGAGACTGCCAGGGTCCTCAGTGTGTTCCTCTGAGCAGCTGTCTCTTCCCTGGTGTTTGCCCAGGGATGCAAGCAGCCTTGGCCTCCGCTAGTCTCACCTCTGCCCTCCGCTCTTCAAGGGGACTGCCGGACTCTTCCCTGCTCTTGCGGGGGCTTCAACAGAGCCGGCAGTAGATTGATTTTGTCCTGCGGCAGTCAGTGCCCAGCATTAGCTGTCAGTCAGCATCCACAAACTCTTCATTCTTTTTTTTTTTTTTTCTTCTTTTCCCTTCCCCTTTCTTTTCTCTTTTAATTTCTCTTTACTTTGCTCTGCTCTTTTCTTCTCTTTCTGGTCATTTCCAGTAGAAGGATAAATCTGGTTCCTACTACCCTTCCAGCAAAACCACATACAGAAGTATCTGTTATTTTGATATTTGAAGGGAAAAAAAAGTGGGGAGGTTTACAAAAAATGAACATCCAAGTCCTTTCCTGAGAGATTCTGAGTTAATTGATCTGGAGTATGATGTGAAGCATCAGTAACCTTTAAAGTCTCCCATTTTACTGTACTCCCCATCTGTAGGTGAGGACCACTGATGAACCCAAAAGAGGGTTACTTACTCAGATAATGGACACTCCTGAATGTAGAGTGCGTGGCAAGCAAGGCCTCCATGTTTACTATATAGAAAGTACAGCACAGCAGTCATCTTTGCGGCTTTTACTTTAATTGCAAAGGCAAAAATTAAAAACCTGCCTCTAACTCTGCACTTCTTTAGTTGAGGACGTTTCAGAATCCACCTTCATTTAGAGCAGAGCCCTGTTAACTTTGTCTCTGTAAACTTCACTGAAATTTGTGAGTAAAGGTGAGCTTTTCAAATAGTTTAAAATTAACTATTATATATGCTAATGTGGATTACTGTGATGTTGAAAGGCTTGCTCTGGAAAAGAACCAAGATTATTCTGTCATTTTTGAGGTTGCACCCAAGTACTGTATTTTGGACTCTTGTTGATTAAGGATACTCTGTTTCTTCTATGGGATTCTTGCCCACAGTAGTAGATATAATAGTCATCTGAATTAAATTTGCCCAGTCCCATCCATTTTCGTTTGCTGTCCTAGTCTGTTGATGTTTATTCTTACCATCTCCTGCTTGACCACATCCAGTTCACCTTAATTCACATACCTCACATTCCAGGTTCCTAGACAATACTGTTCTTTGCAGCATCAGATTTTGTGTTCATCATCAGTCACATCAACAACTAAGGGTTGTATTTACTCTAGCCTGGCCACTTCATTCATTCTGGGGCTATGGGTGATTCTCCTCCACGCTTCCCCAGTAGCACATGGGATACCTTCAGACCTGGGGGACTCATCTTTTGGTGTCACACCTTTTTGGCCTTTTATACAGTTTATGAAGTTCTCACAGCAGGTATACCGTGGTGGTTAGCTATTCCCTCCTCCAGTGGATCACATTTTGTCAGAACTCTGCTGTGACCTGTCCATCTTAAGTGGCCCTGCACAGCATGGCTCATATCTTCATTGAATTATGCAAGCCCATTCATCACGACAAGGCAGTGATCCATGAAGGGACTGAAGAAGCTGAAATTGATCAGTTCTGTGAAGACCTAGAAGACCTCCTAGAATTAATGCCTAAAAAGGTGTTCCATTCATTATCAGGGATTGGAATGCAAAAGTAAAAAGTCAAGATATACCTGGAGTAACAGCAAGTTTGGCCCTGGAAAACAAAGTGAAGCAGGGTAAAGGCTAACTGAATTTTGCCAAGAGAATGCAATCATAGCCAATACTCTTTCAACAACGCAAGAGATGATTTTACTCATGGACATCAACAAACGGTCAATACTGAAATCAAATCCATTACATTCTTTGTAGCCAAAGATGGAGAAGCTGTATACAGTTAGCAAAAACAAGACCTGGAGCTGACTGTGGCTCAGATCATCAGCTTCATATAGCTAATTTCAGGCTTAAACTGAAGAAAACCAGGAAAAAGACGAGGCTAGCCAGGTGTGACTAAATCAAATTCCGTGCGATTTCACAGGAGAGATAACAAATAGATTCCAGGGACTAGCTCTGTGAAGACCTATGGACAGAGGTCCATAATATTGTACTGGACGTGGCAAACAAAACCATCCCACAGAAAAAGAAAAGCAAGAAGACAAAGTGGTTATCTGAGGAGGCTTTATGAATAGTGGAAGATCTAAGAGAAACAAAAAGCAAGGGAGAGAGGGAAAGGTACATCCAATTAAATTCAGAGTTTCAAAGAATAGGTAGAAGAGACAAGAAGACCTTCTTCAATGAACAATATTTAATAATAGAAGAAAACAACAAAAGGGGATAGAGATCTATAGAGATCTCTACAGGAAAATTGGAAACATCAAGGGGGCTTTCCACCCAAAGATGGGCACAATAAAGGATAAAAATGGTAGAAACCTAGTAGATTCTGAAGAGATCAAGAAGAGACAGAAAGAATACACAGAAGAACTGTATAAAAAAGATTTTAATGAACCAGATTGCTAAGACAGTGTGGTTAGTCACACAGAGCCAGACATTCTTGAGTGTGAAATCAAGTGGGCATTAAGAAAAACTGCTGTTGATAAAGCTAGTGGGTGCAATGAAATTCCAGCAGAACTATTCAGATCCCTAAAGGAGGATGCCATCAAAGTTTTGCATTCATTATGTTGGCAAATGACAAACTGCAAAAAAACTCTTAGAGAGATGGGAATACCATACTATCTTACCTGTCTCTTGAGAAACCTGTGTGCAGGTCAAGGAACAACAGTTAGAACCCTGTATGGAGCAACTGATTGGTTAAAGATTGAGAAAAGAGTATGACAGGGCTGTTAGCTTTCACCCTGTTTGGTTAACCTGTACACTGAGCACATCATGAGAAATGTCAGGCTTGATGAGTTAGAAGCCAGAATTGAGATAGGTGGGAAAAACATTTAACAACCTCAGGTATGCGGATGATACCACTCTAACAGCAGAAAGCAGAGAGAAACTAAAGAACCTCTTGATGAGGATGAAAGAGGAGAGTGAGAGAACCAGCTTAAGACTAAATATTAAAAATACTAAGATCGTGGTATCTGGCCCCAATACTGCATGTCAAATAGAAGGGGAAAAGCTGGAAGTAGTGACAGATTTCCTCTTCTTGGCTCCAAAACCACTGTGGACAGTGACTGGAGTCATGAAATCAGAAGATGACTGACTGCTTCTTGGTAGGAAAGTTATGACAGACCCAGACACTGTGTTGAAAAGCAGAGACATTACTCTGCTGACAAAAGTCTGTATGATCAAGGCTATACTCTTCCCAGTGGTCATGTATGCCTTCTTTAGAAGGCAGAATGCCAAAGAATTGATGCTTTCAAACTATGGTGCTGGAGAAGACTCCTGAAAGTCCCTTGGACAGCAAGGACATCAAACCAGTTCATCTTGAGGGAGATCAAACCATGAATATTCGTTGCAAGGACTGATGCTGAAACTGAAGCTCCAGTATTTTGGTCATCTGATGCACACGGATGACTCATTGTAAAAGCCCTTGATGCTGTGAAAGATTGAGGGCAAAAGGAAAAGAGGGTGTCAGAGGATGAGATGGCTGGACAGCATCACCAATTCAATGAACATGAACTTGGGCAAACTCCAGGAGATGGTGAGGGACAGGGAGGCCTGGTGTGCTGCAGTCTGTGGGGTTCCAAAGAGTTGAACATGACTGGGTGACTGAACAGCAATAGCAGAATATTCTAACTATTGACTGATAGGCACAACTAGTGTAGAAACACTTTGAATTTTCATAACAATCCTATTAAACCTTGAGTTGAAAATGAGTGACATGAGAAGCAGAGTTGGTGAAAGTCTTGAATTTAAAAGGTGTGCCTGGGATGATTTCAATATTTTTGAATTTATCAAGGTTAGATTTATGGCCCAGGATGTGATCTATCCTGGAGAAGGTCCCATGTGCACTTGAGAAAAAGGTGAAATTCCTTGTTTTACGGTGGAATGACCTATAGATATCAATTAGGTCCAGTTGGTCTATTGTTTCATTTAAAGTTTGAATTCCCTTGTTACTTTTCTGTCTAGTTGATCTGTCCATTGGTGTGAGTGGTGTATTAAAGTCTCCCACTATTATTGTGTTGTTGTTGATTTCCCCTTTCATATTTGTTAGCATTTGCCTTACATATGGTGGAGCTCCTATTTTAGGTGCATAAATATTTATACTTGTTATTTCTTCTTCCTCGATTGATCCTTTGATCATTATGTAATGTCCATCTTTATCTCTTTTCACTGCCTTTATTTTAAAGTCTACTTTATCAGATATGAGTATTGCCACTCCTGCTTTCTTTTGGTCTTTATTTGCATGGAATATCTTTTTCCAGCCTTTAACTTTCAGTCTATATGTGTCCCTAGGTTTGAGGTGGGTCTCTTGTAGACAACATATATAGGGGTCTTGTTTCTGTATCCAATCGGCCAATCTTTGTCTTTTGGTTGGGGCATTCAGCCCGTTTACATTTAAGGTAATTATTGATAAGTATGATCTCGCTGCCATTTATTTTATTGTTTTGGGTTCCAGATTATCTATCCCATCGGTGTTTCCTATCTAGGCAAGTTCCTTTAGCATTTGTTGGAGGGCTGGTTTGGTGTTGCTGAATTCTCTCAGTTTCTGCTTGTCTGAGAAAATTTTGAATTCTCCTTCAAATTTGAATGAGATCCTTGCTGCGTACAGTAGTCGGGGTTGTAGATTGTTTTCTTCCATGACTTTAAGTATGTTTTGCCATTCCCTTCTGGCCTGAAGCATTTCTGTTGAGAGATCAGCTGTTATCCTTATGGGATTCCCCTTGTGAGTTATTTTTTGCTTCTCCCTTGCTGCTTTTAATATTTGGTCTTTGTATTTGATATTTGCCAATTTGATTAATATGTGTCTTGGGGTGCCCCACTTGGGGTTCATTCTATTTGGGATTCTCTGTGTTTCTTGGACCTGAGTGGCTATTTGCTTCCCCAATTTAGGGAAGTTTTCTACAATTATCTCTTCAAGAATTTTCTGATGGTCTTTCTTTTTGTCTTCTTCTTCTGGGACTCCTATGATTCCAATATTGGTGCGTTTAATATTGTCCCAGAGGTCTCTAAGATTGTCTTCATTTCTTTTAATTCTTTTTTCATTTTCCCTTTCTGTTTCATTTATTTTTGCCATTCTGTCTTCTACCTCACTTATTCTGTCTTCTATCTCTGTTATTCTATTGTTGGTTCCCTCCAGGGTGTTTTTGATCTCATTTATTGCATTATTCATTGTATTTTGACTCTTTTTCATTTCTTCTAAGTCCTTGTTAAAGCTTACCTGCATCACATGAAAAGATGCTCAACATAACTCATTATCAGAGAAATGCAAATCAAAACCACAATGAGGTACCACTTTACACCAGTCAGAATGGCTGCCATCCAAAAGTCTACAAGCAATAAATGCTGGAGAGGATGTGGAGAAAAGGGAACCCTCTTACACTGTTGGTGGGAATGCAAACTAGTACAGCCACTATGGAAAACAGTGTGGAGGTTCCTTAAAAAGCTGCAAATAGACCTGCCATATGACCCGGCAATCCCACTGCTGGGCATATACACCGAGGAAACCAGAATTGAAAGAGCCACGTGCACCCCAATGTTCATCGCTGCATTGTTTACAATAGCCAGGACATGGAAGCAACCTAGATGCCCATCAACTGACGAATGGATAAGAAAGCTGTGGTACATATACACAATGGAATATTACTCAGCATTAAAAAAAAATTCATTTGAAGCAATTCTACTCAGATGGACGAAACTGGAGCCCATTATCCAGAGTGAAGTAAGCCAGAAGCAAAAACAACAATACAGTATATTAACGCATATATATGGAATTTAGAAAGACGGTAAGGAGAACCCAACATGCGAGACAGCAAAAGGAACGCAGATGTATAGAATAGACTCGTGGACTTTGTGGATGAGGGTAAGGGTGGGATGAGATGGGAGAAGGGCATTGAAGCATGTTAATTGTCATGTGTCTAATCAATCGCCAGCCCAGGATTGATGCTCGGGACTGGTGCAGCGAGATTTCCCGGGGGCGAGGGAGGAGGGAGGCGGGTTCCGGAGGGGAAGCATATGTAAACCCATGGTGATATCATGACAATGTATGGCAAAAAACAAGTAAAAAAAAAAAATAATAATAATAAATAAAGGGACTTGTTTTACATGTAAAAAAAAAAAAAAGAAACTGAGGTATGGACACATACCTTCCCATAG
>ML661352.1:806217-830195 GCA_007570785.1 Antilocapra americana | reverse complement strand
GTCTAATCAATCGCCAGCCCAGGATTGATGCTCGGGACTGGTGCAGCGAGATTTCCCCGGGGCGAGGGAGGAGGGAGGGGGGTTCCGGAGGGGAAGCATATGTAAACCCATGGTGATATCATGACAATGTATGGCAAAAACAATTAAAAAAAATAAAAAAAATAAAAGGTGTGCCATTTTTGATTACTAATTCAAGGATAAGTAGCTCAATCAAGTTTTTTTAACTCTCACTATTAAACCTAAAAACTCTTTTTTTCAATAGTTTTAATAATTAGTGAGTACTTATCTGTATTTTCTAAGTAGTTCCTGAATGCAAGATTTATTTCATTACTTGCATATGATCTGTTATCCTTAAAGCAATTTTTTTTTCGTATTTTATATATACACACAGAGAGAAGAGATATACAGATAGAACCAATGTGTGCAAGAGAGCTTGTAGGTAGAAAGTGAGAGGTGGGCTAACAGTCTCATAGCCAAGATCTTGAATTCTGTTTGTAGAAATAAGAAAGTAGAATTTTTACTTAAAAAAAGTCTTGAACAGTTATCAAATGTCATTTTCTTTTAAAGTGAAAGTCAGTCATGTCTGACACTTTGAGACCTCATGGACTATAGAGTCCATGGAATTCTCTAGGCCAGAATACTGGAGTGGGTAGCTTTTCCCTTCTTCAGGGGATCTTCCCAACCCAGGGATCGAACCCAGGTCTCCTTCATTGCAGGCGGATCCTTTACCAGCCGAATCACAAGGGAAGCCCATGAATGAATAATTCCAGTACTTGCAGTAATTATCTTTAACATTCAAATTGTATAGAGTTAATAACAATAGTTATTAATAGTTACAGATATTATGGACTTCCAAGGTGGCTCAGATGGTAAAGAATCTGCCTACAGTGCTAGAGACGCAAGTTCGATCTCTGGGTTGGGAAGATCCCTGGAAAAGAGAATGGCAATCCAACCAGTATTATTGCCTGCAGAATTCCATGGACAGAGTAGCCTAGCAGGCTACAGATATTATATGATATCACTACTGACGTAATTGGATAAGTTTGGAAGTGGTACTTGTTTATAGGCAGGCACAACTCAGCTGCAAATTTGTGTGAGAAAAACCAACACACCATTTTATATGATGAGAAAGGAATTAGTTCTGAGTTCTAATTAGGTACCCAGATGTTTACTGAATGACTGGGACAGATTAACCAGTCTGTTAAATCCTGAAGGAGGAGCTGCAGGAATCTCAACCATTTACCTCTCAGCACACCTGAGGAGTAGAACAGATGTTCATTCTGCCATAATGGCTGGACTTAGTCAAAAAATTCATTAAACAACTATTTGGTGAATGGCTAAAATGCATCAGCTACTTTGCTGTGTAGAAGGAAGCTTCTGGGGGAGTGTGCAGAAAGAGGACCAGCAAGAAAATAGGAGTCAGCGGGGGTGAGTTCAGCTGGAAGGTCACAGCTCTGTCCCAGACTCTGAGCTCTCAGTACACACAACAAACCCTGTCTTTCTCTCCCTCCCTCATTCCTGCTTCTAAGTTCCCTGTTCCTCCTTCCTTGTGATAAGCTTGGCCCATCTGAAAGCTCCTGTTCCTTATCATGCCTGCTGGTGGATTCCGCAGGCTTCTGCATTTTTAAAGCAATTCACTCTTGTAGGTTTCTGTCTTTTTTTATTTTTTCCATAAAAATATATCTTTAGGCTTATTAGCAACTCAATACTATTTACTGTGCTCTTTCTTTTGAATTCATTTAAGAAAAGCTTCTGTCTGTTGAAAAGTGAGGATTCACTTCCATTCAGTACCCAGGATTCATATTCCAGATTTTCTGGTTTTTCTTAGAAAGATTCGCCCCTTTCCTGAGATTTGGTGTGCAACAGTTAAAACAAACAGCGGCGGCAGTCTCCATGACACATTAATTGGAAAAATCACCTCTGTATCACTTTTGACTCAAAAAAAGAAGAAAAAAGACTATTATGGAGGTAATCTTCTGTCTGTCTCTCTCTTTCTACACACACACACACACACACACACACACACACACACACACGGAAATAGTCTTGGTAAAGCAGAGACTTAATGACGGTCTGATTACCCCAGACTGTATAATTTTAAAAGAAAAGCACTTGGAACAGCATTTATTTACTCTAAAAAACTCCTGGAGCTATCTACTAGATCGAAACAAAAGAAGATTCAAAGGTGAAAAAAAATAATTGTCCTGAAACATCATGCCGGAGATTACAATTCCCGCATCTGTGGTCCTGCGCTCCCGGCGTCTCAGCACCCTCTGTGGTTTAGAGGGAATATCTCGATTGCTTGAGGTTTCAAGTGGTTATTAAAAAGGTTAACAGCAATGAGTGTTTGCCTTTTAAAAACCACTTTATTCTACTCAAGGATTAATACATTTCTCACTGTGATATTTCCAAATTTCAACAATGCTTGAATTTTCAAAGGAGAGAAAATATGAGCAAAGGATAATCATGAGATTTCTCATTCTGTACTTATGAGTTAAGAGAAGGTCATATTATTTTGCATATTTTAATACATCTTTGTCATTATGATATTTCTGTGGTTTTAAAAAAATTGATGCAAAGACTATTAAAGTATATAATGCAGAATGCAATGTTGAAAGGATTCTCAAGAAGAATGAAAAAAGTTGAATTGATTACCCTATGTAAAATATGTTTTGAACTTAGAATCAATTAATTGCATTGATTCAATTATTTTGTACAGCTCAGTCTAATTATGGCTACGTATGTGGCCTCATTAGCTATTTTAAAAAATCATATTTATGTTGACATTAATGTTGTATGACAAAATGCTTTTACATTGGAAAAACCAAGATCATATATTTCAGAATATCTGGCAGAATTCTGGGTAAATACTGGATGTTTGTTAACTGATTTCTAGAAACCTAGTTTTCTAATTTATTGGTTCATTTTTCATTCAGCTTTTGTTCTTATGTCAGACATTGATTCTTTCCTGAAGGTAAAGCGTTGGAAGATATGTATGTGATCCAGATACATGAAAGGGAAAAATGACTGATTGCTATGTGTGTGTGTGTGTACCTGCAGTTTTCTCTAAGGCATTTTGACATGGCATCTCACAGCACTTGTTAATAAAATGGACTGCAGTGAGTGGAGCACTGGGGGTTAGAATCTGTTCTCATTTCTTAGAAAAATTGCTCTTGTTATTCAATTGCTAAGTCATGCCTGACTCTGGGACCCCATGGACTGCAGCACACCAGGCTGCTGTGTCTTGCACTATCTCCTGGAGCATTGTCAAATCCATGTCCACTGAGGCAGTGATTCCATCCAACCATCTCATCCTCTTCCGTACCCTTCTCCTCCTGCCCTCAAGTTCTCACAGCATCAGAGTCCTTTCCAATGAGTCAGCTCTTCACATCAAGTGACTGAAGTGTTGGAGCTTCAGCTTCAGCATCAGTCCTTCCAATGAATACTCAAGGTTTGTTTCCTTTAGGATGGGCTGATTTGATATCCTTCTTGTCCAAGGGACACTCAAGAGTCTTCTCCAGCACCACAGTTTGAAAGCATCAGTTCTTTGGGTTTCAGCCTTCTTTATGGTCCAATTCTCACATCTGTGCATGCTTTGGATGCAGTTGGTATCAACAGGGATTGGGTGGGGAGAGACGGGACTGGTACCGACCCTTTGCTACCACGGTTCAAGACCCACTTGAGAAGCTCTCCCGCGGAGTCTCATTACTGCTGCTGTTAGAAACTGTCAAAATATTTGGTACTTGAGCATGTACTCTAGTATACTTTTTCTATATGGCGTTCATGTATGAATGTTTTATCTATCCAAGAGAAGCTGAATTTCTCAGTGAAAGGATCCATTTGGCTTCATTCTCCCACAAAAACCACAGCTTGTCAGGTTGGGAAGATCAGTCTGACACTGGTACAGACAGAACCACTGGAAATTTCACCTTTCCCTCTTTAATTATATGACTTTGAGTGGTTTCTTTTTTTAATTAATTAATTTATTTTTTCCTTTACATTATCTTGTTGGTTTTGCCATACATTGACATGAATGCACCATGGGCATACATGTGTTCCCCTTCCAGAAACCCCCTCCCACCTCCCTACCGATTCCATCCCTCTGGGTCATCCCTGTGAGTGAAGTTTCTGAAGCATGCTGAACTCTCAGTCATGGCCAACACTTTGCAACCCCATGGACTGTAGCCCACCAGGCTTTTCTTTCCACGAAATTCTTCAGACAAGAATACTGGAGTAAGTTGCTGTTTTCTTCTCCAGGGGCTCTTCCTAAGCTGGGGATTGAACCCATGTCCCTTGCATTTCCTGCGTTGGCAGGCAGATTCTTTTTTTTTTTTTTTTTTAAGTAAAAGCAAGTTTATTTAGAGAGACACACATTCCACAGACAGAACTCACAGTGACCATCTCAGAACGTGAGAGCAGCCCCAGTGTGTGGGGTGGTTCGTTTTTTTTTTTTTTTTGGATCCTTTTTTTTTTTTTTATTGTTTTTGCCATACAATGACATGATATCACCATGGGTTTACATATGCTTCCCCTCTTTACCAGCTATGCTACTTGACTGATATCAGTGTCCCTCTCTGAAATGAACTTGCCTCTCATCTCATCTGAAGTTTGGAGGATTATGTGTGGAGATATGGAAAAAGCATCCGCCAGCCCACAGCAAATGCCCATCATTCTAAAGTTATTCCTCCTGTGATGAACATTTCCTAATGTCACCTGTGCACTATTGCCTTCTCTTGGCTATTCTTGCAGGAAATCTGGGGGTCTGGCAGTGCTAACCTTTTCAGAGAGGAGCTGTAAATACTTCTCAAGCATCCTCTTGACCTTGCTCACACCAGATGCACCTCTCAGGATCAAGAAGCACATGGTGGTCAGCAACAGCGAGGTTGTATGCTGTGGACACACTGGGTCCTACTGTTGCAGACCATCTCTTGCATCTCCTCACTGGTTCCCAATCGGTGCCTTCTTGAGGCATTAGAGGGAAGTGTGAACATTTGACTAAGTAGTTTTTCTGAGGTTAGTAACATTTTCCTGTTGTTATTCCTTGGGTGAAAAAAAAAATCTCCATATCCAGTAGGTTAGAAATTAGTGACTAGTTCCAGCTCACTCATGGTGTCAAGCAGAGTGACAATGCCTTTCTTCATTAACTCTGTAGCTGTCTTGGGACTATGTCCATCAGTGGTGTTTGCTCCAGAGATTTCTATGAACACCTTCATCTTCTCTGATTTCTGTCACCCGCCACCCAACTCCCAGGAAACTCTACCTCCAGGTCAAGTTATGGTCTCCCCTGGGCTCCCAAAATTATCCATGTTAACCTTTATCATCACATTTACCATCCCGTGCCCACTGCTTACTATACCAACTACCCTTGGGTGACACAGCTGTCCACTCGTCACTCCTCTTTGTGGCTAACATTTGTAAGCAACCTTGGCTCCTAGAGAGCTGTGGATGTATTTGTTCAATTAAATGTGCCCAACTGATCCCTGAAGTTCTAAATCATTAGAGAAAACTGGTATGTGCACATACATTAAGAGTACCTGAAAAGTGAAAGTGTTAGTCACTCAGTTGTGTCCGACTTTTTGTGATCCCATCGACTGTGGCCCACCAGGCCCTTCTGTCCATGAAATTCTCCAGACAAGAATTGGAGTGGGTTGCCATTTCCTTCTCCAGGAGCTCTTCCCAACCCAGGGATCAAACCCAGATCTCCTGCGCTGCAGACAGATGCTTTACCCCTGAGCCACCAGGAAAGCCCTTTAAGAGTGACTATGTAAATGCAAATCAGTGATTCATCCCTGAATTCATTTTAGGAAAACTGGAGTTACTTGATGTTTCAGAATTAGTGTTATACTTTGTATTTGCATGATTTCATATTCTATTTTGCTTTTATTTTCTTGAGGGAAGATATCCCTCCTCCCAAAGATTTGGGTTATAGCAACAAAACAACAATAGCTGTGTTTACTAATTACTTCCTACCCAATTAGTGCAAACTGTGTCTCTAGCAATACGTTAGGGTGTATACATATAGTGGAATTATATCTGTATTTTCTCTACATACATATAGATACTATAGATGCATCCTGGATAGATAAACATACAAAACATGTATAAAGACAATAATATGTTTTAAATTACTATTCTTGTAACAGGACAATTGATAACTCTGCTGCTGCTGCTAAGTTGCTTCAGTCATGTCCAACTCTTAGCGACCCCATGGACTGCAGCCCACCAGGCTCCCCCGTCCATGAGATTTTCAGGCAAGAGTACTGGAGTGGGTTGCCACTGCCATCTTCAATTGATAACTCTGTTTAAACTCTATTGTGTAAATCACATATGTTGTAACTTCTAGAGCAACAGCTTAAACTTTACCAAATAGTGAACTTAGAAGGCCTGTTATGTTGATGATGGACACACTCCCGAGAGATCTCTTCTCAAACGAGAGCACTGCTGTGAAATTTCTCAGTGACTGGGAGAGCAGTTGTCCATATGAGCATGTGGCCCATGATATGTTTGTATGTGAACATGTGATTTTGCATTGTAGCATAGAAATTTGATACCAGAAAATTTAGTCACTATTTTCATTTTGTCTCATCAGAAAATTTGGATTTAGATATTATATACAATATTAAAGTGATTATTTTCACTAATACTTATATCTGGCCATATTTTCATATTATCATCACATGCCCTGGGTTTATTTCCTTTCTGTATTTCCAAGCCATTTGAGAGCATTTCTAAACAACTGTGAAACACTAAAAACAAGCTATTCTAAGGGAATCCTGTCCCACTTGGTAAAATAACATAACATGCTATATAAATAATGCAATTATTATGTTTCAAGAAGCTGAATAATTAGTACTTTGGTCCATTAATTAAAATTATAGGCCTTACACTTAACAAGAATATTGAACTGATACTAAGAAATGAACCTTTACATAAACCCCACAGATAATTGGAAAGGCTTTGAATTAATCCACAAGTACACCGTATTCCCTGGCATAGATTAAACTATATAAAAAGTACTAGTCATTACATAAAAAAATGCAGGTGAAATAAAATATATGTGAAGACTGGCATCAAGTGAATAATCATTTGTTGTTATGCTTCCCCCTCGCCTTATTTTTAGGATTTCTTTTAACACTACATCAGAGAGTCACAGCCTATACAGACGCACAGGAACATGGATGGAATCCTTTAAGAAAGAACCAGAAGGGAGAAATGAGTCTGTGCCCTTAGCTGTGAAATACCATTGCTTTACAAATGAGGGCAACCTACCAGTTTCAATACTTATTTGGCCCTTATGACTTTGTGGCTGTTTTGCAGTTAAGACATTCAAACAGCTAGTCTCAGATTCTGCCTTGCTTTGCCAGGGTGGAGGGATCATCTCCAAATAAGATACCCTAACAAACACACACACACACACACACACACACACACGCACACACACACACACACACACACACACCCCAAAAGCTTCCAGACATTTTTGAAATTTATTATAGATTTCTTTTAGAAAAAAAAAAATTCTTAACTTTCAGAAAATTCTCCTCTTTACTCTAAGGAGCTTTTTCTAGAAGCAAGAGTAAGATATTTCAAAGAGTAAGTCATGTCCGCTATGGAAAGGAAGTTCTCAGATGCACTGACCCCACGTTTTTCCATTTTTCATGTTGGTCCCCTCTGAGGAGAAAAAATTTTTCAAGCTTTCTTCATATCAGTGGACATTACACACGGCACACAGGCAGGCACGTCCCACCAACTGCCCCCATATACACAGCTGCAGACGTAGTGGACCACACACCCTGGACACACGCCACACCACGCACGCTGAGAACCATGCACAAACACAGCACGCACCATGCACTGCACGTATGGTGAAATGACCTCACCTCCTGACTCTCAGAGAAATGACGCTGTATTCCAGAAAATACCCTTATTTTCCTTCCTATAAATTATACGCGGCTCCTTCTTTTTCCACACGCTTTCTCTTCCGTCCCTTACCTGAGTGTAAAGATCAAAGTTCAAAGCTTGCTCTGAGAGGCGGGTCCATTGCCCTGGCGCCATTTTGCACATGTCTCTGCATCCCCTCTTTCTACTTAACTTCTATTCTTTCTGGGTGAGGCTTTGTTCTGAATTTTAAAGCCTCTAAATCATCTTATCACAGTCTCTCAGTATGTGGTGTACTAGGTAAGTCAACTGGGCCTTATTCCACCCTGGCTGAACTCTGTAGCTGCCCATATAGGTTTTCAGTCCCATTGGTTACCAAAGCATCAAGCTGCTAGTTTACAGTCTCCCCTCCCTGACCTGTATTCTATCCTATTTATTGTAGTTTTGGGGACTCAAAATTATAAACATTTCTTATTTCATAAGTCAGTTGTCTACGTACGGTCCAAACGTATATCAGGAGAAACACTGTTTTGGAATGGTTTGCTCAGCAGAGCAGGTAAGCTGTTTCATCCTAACACATTTAGAGGATATGATCCACGCATTCAGATGTTCATCATAACCTCTCAACTTGGAGTCACATGAGAGTTGTCGTAGAAGAAGGATTACAGCTGAGCTCCACTCCGCGCTGTCCCCTAACTTTGGGCCTTCATGTAGAACTGCATTATTTCTCTTCTGAAAGGTTAGTGTATCTTCAGGTCTTGTATCAGCCTTTGTGGTCAGTGTATGTAGATCCGTAACTGAGCTGTGGATAATAATACATGGGAGCAGGGTTCTGTATGAGGAAAGGAGAATATGCTGGAGATGAGAACTACAAATGAGACTTTACAAGGAGACGGTGAGGAAGCCACCTCGCAGAGACAGGCGGTTCAGGCTGGCATCAGCAGAGGCAGTGACGGCAGTGACGGCATAGACCACACGGCTGTCACAGGGCAGGGGACGGACCAGGACAGTGACAAGTGGAAAGAGTGGATCTGAGAGGTGCTTGGGGTGGAATTGAATGACACTGAGAAATGGAAGGATCACTGCAGATCTGGCAAAAGGAGAGTGAGATGGTTCTCAGTGTTGTTCTTAGTCTGAAGTTTACAGGGATGGGCTGGGGCTTGAAGCATGGAACAAAGAGAGGCTGATTGGGATAATCTTACAGCAGGTCCACTCGAGGTGCTCAGGGGCTTCGCTCACATGAGGACGAGGTTTTGAAGGGTGAGACTATTAAATGTAAATATGCTATTGACTACACACGGTCAATATCTGGGTCCCTCCAAGGCATGAATGAGACTGAACAGATCTGAAGTCTGACTGGTAAGGGAAGGGAGAGGATGGTGAACATACAAGGGGGTGGACAGCTGAGTTATTTGTTTTTTTAAGATGATAATGAAATTCCAAGAAGAGCATTGGGTACTGATATTTAGAGAAATGAGATCTCCCAGAAACACTGAAGACTTCAGAATGTTAAAGTCATAAAACCCTCTTCATAGCCCAAACTTTTACAATGAGATTGGACATATTTCTGTCCTACTCAATATTGCTTTGAATTCAGCATTTTAAACAAATTTCGGGCTAAAGAACTCAGACTATAAAGAAGTTAAGACAATGCAAATGGTGATAATAAAAGAGTAGAGCTGACTTTTTCCTTTCAGATCTGTCATCTAGCGTCTGAAATTAGGAAGGCCAGTGGTACAATGAGACTGCTATATATTACTCATGATGTCGTGTATTGAATACAATCTTTGGAGAGCACTTAAGAATTTTATGTCTGACAACTTTAAGATGTTTTCAAATTTACCCAAATAACCTTTCTCCTAGGCATTGAAACTAACTAAATACATTTTTTTAGCTTACACACTTAAATATGTCTTCAATATTAAAATATTTAAAAATAAAAAGTAACAGTTCACAATTATGAAGAATCCTAAAACATCTAAATGTCCCATGTTGTAAAATGATTAATTATGTCCTTAATATACCATAATACTGAATATGTATTATGAAATCATTAAGGGACTACCTGTGATTATGTAGCAATATGAACATGGTTCTGCAATACAATTTGGTTAAAAAAAAAGACTATAAGATGGTAAGTGTTCTGATAACATTTGAGAATGTATGCACTAGAGAAAGATTGGAGGGGCTTACACAGGACATGATGGTGAAGCTACAGCATTGCACACCATTCCTCATGTATCAAGTTCATGATGCAGAATATAGGTCAATACCTTCATCAGTTCTCAAAGCTTGGTTGCAATCCAAACATGAAAGAGATTGTTCTTTCTTTGCAGGAGACACATTTTGCATAAACACATACACTGTGGTTTTAGGATGACATTGCATCTCTTCACGTGCCCTTCAAATAGAAGTCTTAAGTGGATTGTGTATTAAAAGGTTAATTTTTCCATCTTGCCTGGTTTTTTTTTTTTGTTTTTTGTACCTTTCCTTTCCTTATAGTGAGAAGACCAGTACTCTGAAATGTTCTTCAAAACTGTGCTGTCCTCGGGGGAAACCACTGCCTGTAAAAGCACATTAACTTTGCAGTGATTATGTCTGCCCAGTGGTGTACCTTACTTCCTGTTTAATAAATTATGCCTTTCACTTAAGCTGATGAAGTAGTATGCTAATCTCCCACCAGGGTCGCTGCAGGGGTCTTTAGACTCCAGTTCTGGCCACACCTCTGTCACTGCCTTGCTCTGTGTCTGCCAAAATTGTCAGCTGTGGGTGATTGTCTCAGCTCTGTTCCCAGCTATTGGAAATGACCAGTTTTGCTCAGCCCTAAGCTTTAGACGAGTGCATTTTGGGGAGTGCATTTATAAAAGTACTTCCTATTCTTGGGCTTGAAAAAAATCGACTTTTTAAAATAGATTCTAGCACACATTTGTAGAGTATCAATTATTTTACCCGGTGGCCAGAGCACGTACTGTGGCATATGCAGCCTTTAAAACGAACACACCCCTATGCTGGAAAGTGAACCTAAGTCAGGGAAGTATAACTATCCCTGGGATCCTAAACTACAGCTGGCATTATCATCCAATAATTAGTTAGGAGACTAAAACTTGATAAAAGGAACAGTCCTCCTTCATTTCCTGATGAAATATAATGGATACTTCAGAAGGATTAAGCACCCTTTTCTGTTTTATTCTGATAAAGGATTGAGGGAAAAGTATTTGGAGACAAAAACTCAAATGATTTCCTGAATGATAATCACCGCTAAGGAGTGGATGAAGATACTCATTAAATGTAATATTTATTCACAGTCAATGGTCTAATTCAGGGGTCCTCATCCTCCGGGATCTAATGGCTGATGATCTGAGGTGAAGCTGATGTAATGATAACAGAAATAAAGTGAGTCATTCTTAATCAACCCCCCAAGCCCCCGCCCCCCAGTCTGTAGAAAGATTGTCTTCCACAAAACTGGTCTTTGGTTACAAAGAAATTGGGGAACATTGGATTGATTCCCTATGTAGAGAGGTTTATCAGCTTCAAATTGGAGAAGTTTCCTAGCTGTCAATATTATTCAGGTGTAAAAGAAGTCAGAGGAATCTGATTCTATATGTGAGGAGGAAGTGTTATGGAAAGTGAACATTATATTCCTGTGAAACCCCTCAAATTAAAAGGGTAAAACTGAAGTTTGAATTAGCACTTGACCACTTACTGGCTGAGTAACCTAGAGCAAGTCCACAATTTCGGAATGCATTTCATTTCCTATATAATTTGGACGATAATAATTCCTCTGTTGATTTCACAAGCTTAATGTGATAATCAAATCGGATGTGTCTAAGAAATCAGTTTAACATGTAAAATCAATATATTGTATAATCTATTACATTCTACACTGGATATGATATCCATTAATAAAGAAAAAAGCTCCTTAACTCGGCATGCAGGGCCCTTTGTAATTAGAGTAAAGCAACTTTAAATCTGATTTTTCACCCCAACTAGAGTATCCTCCCAAATGTGAATTAGCTTATGTCCTGCTCGCACCCATTAAGAAATGCGTATCACATGTAAACAAGTGTGGATTGCGTTTCTAATGGTGGGCGCTGGAGGTTCACACGTTTCAATGATGGCTTGTGTGCCTCCCGGTTCTCTCTTCGCCCCTTCTCAGTCCCTTGTGGACACCTTTCCAGTCGTAGCTTTTAGGATCCGGGAAGGAGGAGGAGGCAGACGGAGGGAGACGCACCCGCTGGGGTTTCACCCTCCCTAGAAAATGACCCCCCACTCGGAGTCCACTCCAGCGGGCCGCTCCTCCCGACGCCCCATCCAGAGGTGCCACTTGGTCACGAGCTGCAGCAAAGACAGGAAGAAATTTCCTTTTACAGCGTCTCTGGGGAAATTCAGGGGTGGAAGGGATGTCAAATGCTGAAATTAGCATTGGGTGAGCATCGGAAAGACACAAAAAAATGAGTTTATGTTTAATATATAACCTAGAGGGCTTTTTTAGTTATAAATAAAGGATTTTTGATATCTGTGGTAAGATCATAGGATGCTATTCTTGCTGCCTTTAAAAAAATATTTGCCCAGTTCTTGACTATGGTTAAGTAAATATTATAAATAGTATTGTCGCTTTTTTTTCCCCATTATATTTTCTAAGAGTAGAAAATACTGAAAGAGATAATGCTTCTGTTAATGGAAACTTTTAAAATATACTTCAGCATCTTTTATTTTGGTGAGCCCAAAATACTCCTTTGCTAATTTTCAGAGAAAGTTTTTGGTCATAGAGAAAAGCAAAATGTCCTTTAAATCTCACTTAATCACTTAAAAATATTCAACATGGAATAATTTTTCACGTGTACTTCCTTTTGGGAGAGGAGATGGGTGAAATGCAAACATATTTGTATATTTTATTGATATATACTTGACATATAACATTATATTAATTTCAGGTGTACCTCTTAATGATTTGGTATTTATATGTACTGCACAGTTACCATCACATCAAGTTTAGTTAAAACACGTCAACACAGATAGTTAGAAATTTTATTTTTGTGATGAGAATTTTTCAAATATACTTGCTGCTCCTGCTGCTGCTGCTAAGTCACTTCAGTCATGTCCGACTCTGTGCAACACCATAGATGGCAGCCCACCACGCTCCTCTGTCCCTGGGATTCCCCAGGCAAGAACACTGGAGTGGGTTGCCATTTCCCTCTCCAATGCATGAAAATGAAAAATGAAAGTGAAGTCGCTCAGTCGTGTCCGACTCTTAGCGACCCCATGGACTGCAGCCCACCAGGCTCCTCTGTCCACGGGGTTTTCCAGGCAAGAGTACTGGAATGGGTTGCTATTGAGCAACTTTCAAATATACATTAAAGCATTATTAGGCATCATGTTATACATTACATACCATTGCTTATTTTAAGTGGAAATTTGTAATTTTGGGGGCTTCCCTGATAGCTCAGTTTGTAAAGAATCTGCCTGCGATGCAGGAGGCCCCAGTTCGATTCCTCGGTCTGGAAGATGCGCTGGAGGAGAGATAGGCCACCCAATCCAGTATTCTGGACTATAGTACATGGTGTCACAAAGAGTCGGACACGACTGAGCGATTTTCACTTTCACTTATACTTTTTTATCCCTTTCACCCATTTTTTAAGCCCTCAATCCTCTAGCTATTTATTTTTTTCTATATCTAGGAACTTGTTGTTTTTGTTTTTAACATTCTACATTTAAGTAAAAGTGTACAGTGTTTGTCTTTCTCTAACTAGTCCATCCATGTTGTTGCAAACAGCATTAGTTCATCTTTTTTTTTTTTCTGGCTGAGTGATATTACATTGTGCATTTATACCACATATTCTTGATCCATTCATACATGGATTGAGACACTTAGGTTGTTTCCATATCTTGGCTATTGTAAACAGTGCTGTGATGAATATGAGGTGCATGTATTTTTGAGTTAGTATGTTTATTTTCTTTGAATAAACGCCCAGAAGTGAAATTGCTGGATTATATGGTAATTCCCAGGTGTAACAGAACCACAGAGCCTGTCTTCCAGGTCAGGAAATGTTAGAGACATGGTGGGTTTGGGAGATCTCCTGGAGGAGGGCACAGCAACACACTCCAGTATTGTTGCCTAGAGAATCCCATGGACAGAGGAGCCTGGCGGGCTACAGTCCAGTCCATGGGCTCCCAAAGAACTGGACATGATTGAAGCAACTTAGCATGGATGCATGGTAATTCTACTTTTAGTTTAAGGACCTTTGACATAGCTCTCCAGAATAGCAACACCAATTTACTGTCCCACTAACAGTGCTCACCTCCACCAACACGTTACTTCTTATCTTCTTGGTAATGGAAATGTGTGGGAGTATACATCACTGTGGCTTTGATATGCATTTCCCTGACAATTAGTGATGATGATCAGCATCTTTTCAAGGTCCTGTTGCCCATCTGTATGTCTTCTTTAGAAAAATGTGTATTCAGTTTCTCTGTCCATTTTTAATTCAAATTGATTTTATTTTTTATTTTTGCTATTGAGTTCTATGACGTCTTTATATATTTTGAATATTAATTTCTTATCTGATAAGAGGTGTGTCCTTGTGACCCCATGGACTCTAGACATCCAGGTTCCTCTTTTGTTGGAATTTTCCAGGCAAGAATACTGGAGTGAGTAGCCATTTTATTCTCCAGGGAGTCTTTCCCACCCAGGGATCAACCTGGGCCTCCTGAAGTTACAGACAGATTCTTTACCAACCGAGCCACCCGGGAAACCCCTTATCTGATACATTAATATTATGTTAAGTCACAGTCTCCTCTGTCCATGGGATTCTTCAGGCAAGAATACTGGAGTGGGTCGCCATTCCATTTCCTTACCTGATAGAATTTGCAAATATTTTCTCCATTTGTAAGTTGCTTTTTCATTCTGTATTGTAGATGGTGTCCTTTGCTGTGCAGAAGCGTCTTAGTTGGATGTAATCCCACTTGCTTATGTTTGCTTTTATTGCCTTTGCTTGTGGTATCAGATCCCTCAAATCATCACAAAGACACATGTCAAGGAACTTACTGCCAACATTTTCTTCTTAGAGTTTTATGGCTTCGGGTTTATATTTAAGTCTTCAACCTATTTTGAGTTGATATTTGTATATGCTGTAAGATATTGGTCAGACTTCTTTCTTTTGTACGTGGCTGTCTAGTCTTTCCAGCACCATTATCTGAAGAGATGGTCCTTTCCTCATTGTATATACTTGGCTCTTAAGTGACCACACGGGCATGAGTTTATTACTAGGCTCTCTATTTTGTTCCATTGACCCATGTGTCAGTTTTTATACCAATACCATACTATTTTGGTTACTATAGCTTTATACTATAATTTGAAACCTGTGTGTGTGTGTGTGTGTGTGTGCGCGCGATGCATCTTTTTCAAGGCTGATTTGGTTTGTGTTTTGTATGTGTCTGTGTGAAAAAGAGAGAGAGAGAGAGAGAGAGATTCTGTATAAATTTTAGAATTGTTGGTTCTATTTCTGCAAACAATGCCATTGGGATTTTTCCAGAGATGGCATTAGATCTGTAGATTGCCTTGGATAGTATGGAACTTTTGAAAATATTGATTATTTCAATTTATGACCACTGAGAAAATCTCCTGGAGGAGAAAATGGCAACCCACTCCAGTATTCTTGCATGGAAAATCCCATAGACAGAGGAGCCTGATAGGCTACAGTCCATGGGGTTGCAAAGAGTCAGATACGACTGAGCGACTTCACTTACTTGTAGACTTAAAGAGTTAAAAAAAACCAAGATGGCGCTCACAGATCTCTGTCCCCACAGAGCCTCCAGCCAGTCCCTGAATCGTGTCAGGGCTGCTGCCTGCCCCTCAGGTCCAAGCTCCACAGTCAGCAGGTGAGCCTCTCCAACACCAGGTCTGGGTGATTCTCAGATGGCTGCTTTACCCTGGACTGCCGTGGGCTAATACACCTCCCAGCTCTTAAGGAGCCATTTCCCGGGTCACTGCAGCCTGTGGGGATTGAACATAGAAGCCCCACTGGTTTTTAGAGCTACATGTTTTGGAGGTTCAGTTTCAGTCTTAAAAGCTGGGGGACCTGATGAGGGGTTCCACGTTTTCACTCCTGGAGAAACTCTGGGTTTTGAGTTCCCTCCAGATTGTGGGTCACTGCTCTGGTTTATGGTGAGATTGTGTTTCAGTCTTGCCTAACCGCTCAGTGTTTTATTTGCTTTCTTGTTTGTTTTTCTCCTCCTCACTTGACCACTTTCTGTGAAGGAGTTACCCTAGTAGTTACCAAATGTTTTCAGAGGAACTGTGGGTTCAGTGTGTCCTTGGGAGGCAGTGAGTTCAGCCTATTCCTGTATCATCAGGTAGAACCAGAACCTCCCTATTTCCTCTTCTTTGATTTTATTTCATTTAAATAATTACCACATCTGTTTTCCCCGATTGTGAGATGATTTGACATATGTAGTGGTGAGGTTCTAGACACATTCACATAAATCAAAATAAGTAGTCTTTTTTCTGGGAAAAAAAAAACAAAAAACAAAACAATGTGTTAGTTTGAATGGTGAGTCAGCTTGGAGGTCAAGAATTTTGCTGCCAAATCTGTCACCCTGCCCCGACAAATAAGGCAACAGTGTGACCGACCCACTTGTAGCTTGGTGTGTCGTTTATAGATAAGCTGATGGTGTTCAGTCAGTATGGGATAAATTTGAATTGTTATTTGGCAAAGAACTCAGTGATTTAATAAGAGGAGGAGAAGAATTTTGAATGCATGATACTGATGATGCAGCCCAGAAGAGATGAATGATTTTGAACATTGATTAGCTGGTTTATTTATTTATTTGTTTCTTTTTCTTTTAAGACTCAGGTTCAAGGGGCTTTCTAATCATGTCCCTCTTGATACCATACCTAAATTACTGGTTTTTTTCCTTATGCATCCTTGGTAAATTTGGGGCTGTTCATTTATTAATTCTTATATTTTTAAAATGTTTTCATGATTATTTTACATATTTTTACATTTTTATCATACTCAGAATAAAAAACAAAGCTTTGATGATCTTCTCCACATATTACCTTAGAGCATCACCCAAGCTCCTTGCCCTATTTAAACGTACAACTACTTTTCTCCAGTAATTCTTATTGCTTTTTTACTCATTCTTTTCATGATCCCATCTGCCTTATATGTTCAGCATTTATCACCGTGCATATTTATATAGACTATGAGCTCCATGAGATGAGCTTTAAAAAAAAAAAAAAAAAAAAAACCTGAACGTCTAGAACAGATCCAGGTACCTAGAAGGTCCTCCAAAAATATTTTTGCATGAATACTTTAGTTATATTTTGTATTCATTTTTCATCAGCATAAAGTTCTAATTTGGAAGTTTTTATTGTGAAAAATACCCACAGGGGTGTGTGCCCTTGAGTTAGGAACTCACTCTGTCTGTTCTTTGGGTTCATGAGACCTGGCATGGGATCTTGCACATATTAGTTAATTGATGAGTATTTGCTTAATAAGTGACACATGATAAACATAAATTTAATTTAGCTGCCTTTTCTATATAGTAATACACTTGTCCTGTTTATTTTCAATGGTGAATGATGCTTAGCAAAAACAAATACCTTTAGAGGAAGGAAAGGATTCTTGAAAATATTTAACTATTTCACCTGTGGTCATAAATACAAATTCCATGCTCTTTCACACTGGCAGTAACCCTTTATTTTTAATTATCATATTTAGGAAGCAAGTAAGTGGTGCTCAAAAAACCATGCACAAGTATACAGCATGAGATGCCTGAGCTGTAACCATAACCATAACCATCTGGACAATAGACTTCTTCCTGCTGTGGCAACCCCAGACATGTGGAGCATAAACCCTCTATCTCTGATCCATGATCAATGCTCCAAATGGGGTCCTTCTGGGGACCAGTCAGGAACTGTGGCCCCAGGGAGGCAGATACAATGGAGCTGACCCTGGGGACTGGCTGACTACAGCCTCTTTGTCACCGTTTCATTTGTGAGTTTTTGGTGAAGATTTCTCTCCTTGTAAATGAGAAAACAGAACACAGCCATTTAGGGGTCCCTTTTCTGTTGGTCGCAAATGAGTTTCCTTTTTATGATTTCAGGATACTGTTCATCTCAGTGAGTCTGAGCCCACTTTGTTTCTGGAGAGAGTGAAACAGTGACCAAGTGGTGGGGAAGGGACTGGGCTCATTTTGCTGGTTTGGTATAGCAGATGAGGGAATACAGGACGCAGAAATGCCCTTGGTTTTTCTTGAAATAGATACCAAGCTAAGAGTAGAGCCCAACTTGCACTAAAATGAGCTGAATCAGTCAAATGAATTGGAAGACGATCCTGGGCAGTTCACTTACGATAAGAGGGAACCACATGATTACCTGGGTTTTTATCCCACACATAACAGCAAAGAAGGAGCACAAGAAAGGACAGACAACACTCCTAGAACTATTTCAAGAAAGGTGATGATTTACTGTGAGAGTTAAGCACAATAAATTAATATATTTCCTGAAAGCATATTTTAGAGGTTTTTATCTTATCAGTGATTACTACCAGATAAAGAATTTCAGAAAGTCATGTGATCAAAGTAAGAAAAACATCAGCTTCTTACTTACCATGAGAACAGAGTTAAATTGATGGTCTTAATAAAAATATTTGTGACTTTTATTATACCAACAAATATGAATAGATGTTTCCATAGGTCATTCTGAGAGGCCCATCAGGCCTGTTTCCAATGTCAGCTTTTTCCTTCACTGGGTGAACCTGGATAAGTTGTTTGTCTCATGAGCAGAATGGAGGGAATAATAGCTCCTCAGTGTTTGCCAAGGTGATCTTTGAGTCAGTACCTGTCACAGATTTAGATCATTCCCCATCAGAGAATCCTCCATACACATTTGCTGGGAGGAGTTGGGACTTGTGCAGTCTTTGGAGTGATGTCTTTGTCAAGTTGTTTGTTTTGAAAACTAATAATGAGATTACTATTTACCAAAAGGATATGAGGAGTGCCCAAGCCTCTCTGTGAACACAGTTAATTAGGACACAATCTCTTCCATCAGTTCTAAGATATCCGGTTCTTCTCACACGTTAGCATCTCTGAGGTCGGGGTGCTGACCACAGCTGGCCTCTTCCAGTTGGTGGTTGAAAGGTGGATGTCACTGCTTGGTTTTCCTTCCTGAAAGCAGGACCACAGGATGGCAGCCTCTTAGTGGTTCTGCCAGCAAAGCAGTTGCAACAGCTTAATGCAAAATATGAATCCTGGTTGTTATCACAGGACTTTCGCTCCACACTATCTGCTCAGTACAAAAAGACACTGGTATCAGAACTTGCAGAAAGAGTGCAGTGGGGGTGGGAAGCGATCCAGGAGGTGCTAACAGAACATCCCTTTATCAAATGTCAAATCTCCAAAGCTTCTCCTATCACCAAGAATAGTACTGAGTCAAAATGTGGTGAGAAAGATTAGATGGCGACTGTAAACACGGCTTAGGAAGACTGGTCTATTTTATTTATATCTTCTATGTTCTATACATACAAGACTGATCTGTTGTAAAAATTTGTACCTAAATGTATATAAAAGACCTCGTTAAATCATAGAACAAAATCCTGAGTAACAAATGAGGTGGTTTTAATTTATATATTGGTGGTATATAGAAATAATGTATCTTATCAAGATACAACATTGCAGAATGACTCTGCCACTTCTTTTATCATCTCTAATTTGGAAAATACAGCAAAGGGGTACCAAGTCTGTTCTCTCATGGATCCTGTTATTTGAAATTTTGCTTGAAAAAAATACTGAGACATGTAAATGATAACTTCCACATCTTTGTAGAATTAATTTATTTTAAACTCTGGTTGGTTCTGGCTTTGGTAAGTAATGCAGGAGTTTAGTGGCTGAATATATTTAGACTTGGGTTATTAATAAGACATTAGGAATTTCACAGGAGTAATCTTAGCTCTGTGTTTGCCTTTGAGCTGGCTAGTTTTTATCTGCTGCTTCAAATTTGTTCTCTCCTTCCCTGCATCTCTGTGAGCCCTGGGAGCCCAGCCTTGAGGGCTATAATCAGGGAGCATCCCTGCTCTCTGACTGCACACTGAGAAAAGGAGGGGGCCAAGGTCAGGTCACATTCTCTACAGATCAGCGCCCACTTTAGTGCAGACACAGCTCCCTCCAGTTGAGCAGGCCTCTCCTGCAGGCAGGTTTCTACCTCCCTTGGCCTAAAGGAAGTAGCCTGTTAACACCTTCTAGCTCGAATGCTTCCAGGGTTCCATGGCAATTTCCCTCAGCCCTCTGTACAAGTAATACATTATCTTTACCAAAAATCCCAACCAAGATGAATGGATAAATCACCTGAGTTGCATCCAGACAGTGGAATGTTATCCAGCACTAAAAAAAAAAATGGACTCTCAAGCCATGAAAAGACAAAGAGGAACCTGAAATGCGTTAAGTATAGGAAGCCAGTGTAAAAAGGCTCCATACCAAGTGGTTCTAAGTAGAAAACATTTTGGAAAGGGTGAGGCTATGGAGATAGTACAGGAACCAGGGGTTGCTAGGGCTTGGGGGAGGGGAGAAATGGATGAACAGGAGGAGCATAGAGGATTTTGAGGGCAGATACATGTCATTATCCATTTGGCACTTCCCAGGGGGCTCAGAGGTTAAGAATCCACCTGCCAATGCAGGAGGCACAAAGATGCAGGTTTGATCCCTGTGTCAGGAAGATCCCCTGGAGAAGGAAATGGCAACCCACTTCAGTATCTTTGCCTGGAAAATTCCATGGACAGAGGTGTCTGGTGGACCTGTGGTCTGGTGTTGCAGAGTCGGATACGACTGAGCACGCACATACATATTCAGTTTTCCAATAGAAAGTCCAGTACCAAGAGTGACTCAACATGAGCTGTGCACTTTGGAAGTCTGTGATGGATCAATGTAGGTCCATCAGTTGTCACAGATATATTGAATGCCATCTGGTGAGGACACTGATAATGGGAAACGTTGCAGGTGTTGAGAAGAGGGTGCAGCATATGAGAGATCTCTGGACTCTCCACTCTATGTTATTAGGAACTTCAAACTACCCTAAAAATAAAGTTCTGAATTAAAAAAAAATCCCTTGAATTAACCCATATGAGCATTTTGTAATTTCTTTAGGAACCCAGACCTCTTAGAGAAATGTGGTTTATTTTATAGGATTTCAATCTTAGAATTATTTCAGTGTATCTCAGCAATATCATCACTTTTCTAAATATAATAAAGGATCTTTATACTAGATGACCTGATGTTTCTTAGCATTCAGCTTTGCTTAGGCCAGTTCATATCTTTATGTAATAAGATGTCACATTGAAACTATTGACTATAACATTTAAAATTCAACTTGAATGGTAATGAAGATGCCTGAAGGCATGACATTAAGACTATAATGTCAGTAAAATAGACATTTTATTTCCCCCAACAAATATCTTCCTCTATAGAAATGTGTACTTGTCTCACAGTGGGTTATTGCAAATTCCACTGAACTGAAAAGTTCTTCAAAAGGTGGGATGGTGGGAGCAGGGTGGACTGCATGTCAATAAATAAATAAGGCTGTCTTTGCTAAAAGCTGAAGCCTGACTTACATCTGTACATTAAAGAAAAGGAAATTGGTGAGATGGCCAGGGAAATAAATGTTCTTTTTCCCATGTGTATCCCCTGGTGTTTTAATAATCTTGCCAAGTCCCTAAATCTCCACACTAACCAGGTAACAATGGATTCATACAAGAAACATGAGCAAAATGATGGCTTTCACAGTCTGTTTGGTAGAAGATGTTTGCTGTGGACACTGGATTGCTGCCCTGCTTTTGCACAAACAAAAGTGTCTTTTCTATTCGTAGGAAATAATCATCCACCAGAATGACAGTCAAGTTTAAATAAACCTTTCAATTTCACAGAGATTTTAAAAAAATGTTGAACACTTTCAAAATTATTTTACAAACTATGTATGTCATATATGTAATATAAGAACCAGATACTACCTTTTTGATGTGTTACTTTAAAATAGTCAATCTAAATAGTCTAATTTTTATCTACCCATGTAGTTAGGCTGGTTTATGAATGTTACTATACAATAAATGATAATTTACCTTTTACATAGATATGTTCTCCATACTGAGGCTAAAATTTCAGAAAAAAAGAGCACATCATATGAAAAAATGTCCATAAAAATAAAATACTGTGTTTTAGCTTTTCTTTTTTTATATTTATTTGCTGTGCCGGGTTTTAGTTGTGGCACCCAGGATCTTCTTCTTCTTCTTTTTTTTTTTTTTTTATTAGTTTTGCCATACAATGACATGATATCGCCATGGGTTTACATATGCTCCCCCTCCAGAACCCCTCTCCCTCCTCCCTCTCTCCTCCCTCCCCCGGGGAAATCTCGATGCACCAGCCCCGAGCATCAATCCTGGGCTGGTGATTGATTACACATATGATAACAATACACAAAGATAAACTCAAAATGGATCAAAGATCTAAGCATAAGACCAGAAAGTGTGTTTTAGCTTTAATTTAAAAATATACTGTACTTTGAGGGTAAAAAATGCAGGTTCAAAATAAAAACCTGTGGAAATTAGTGGAAAAAAGTAAAAATGTATTCTTTTGCTCAGCTGATCCAAAGTCTGACATGATTTAGGGCATCTACTTTTATTGTGATGATTTATTGTACATGGTTAAAAGAATGGATTTGTATTCTCATTTTATACTTGAGAATATATTAGATTAAGGGAAATAATTTTCATTATCCTCAATTTTTAAATTTTCTAGTTTTTTAATATATATTTATCCCTATAATTATTCATTTCTCCACCACTTAGAATATGTTCCTGAGAATACTATTTTTGTCTTCTTTTTATCTAAATTATAATAAAATATTTTAGAACAATTTAAAGAGAATTTAAATCATCTCAATCCATATCAATTAAAAGAGACACCCATTCCTATAGCAGACATATTTAGAAGCTGACATTCCTATTATACAAAATAAATGCAACTCAATTATTCTGATCATAATGTTTTGGGCAAGGATGAAGATAAGCTCTTATTTTGACATTATGACAACTATTTAATGAGTAAGTTGTGGGAAGATGAAGTTGTATCCCTCTCAATTTTAGAGAAGAATGAAATAGAAGTATTTCAGTTGAAATTGTGAGCCGCTGGAATTATACAGGACAGAAGTATGCTAGCTGAGTCATAGGGACAGATGGGTATTTGTTTTTACTTTGCTTTAAAATCTTCTTTTCTTAATTACAAACTATAATTTTCTGCTACAAGTAAAACTGAACTTAGAGAATAGAAATCTAAATGGAACTGTAGCTATGTAGACAAAGTTGATGAGCATTATCTGTATCATATGCCCATTGTTTTTTTAATTGAAGCTGCTACTTAAACCTGGGTTATGGTTGAGTCTGATTCTGCCAAAGAAAATGTCCCCCAGCATGACTCCAGCTGCTCTTGGCAACCTGTCAAAAGTGTGGGAGATAGACATGGTTAGCAACCTTTCTTAAATTCCGTTCCTGTACTTTCTGTAACTAGAGAAATAATTTTGTCCTCCTTTTTCAAGTGATATGGAGGATGCTTTCTCTAATCCTCAAACACCTATTTTACTTTAATTTTTTAAATTTTTTCCTGCAGTAGAATATGCCACCTCTAATCACCAGCTAGAAAGGCCATTCCAGTCTGGCCATTGTTAGATCTGTTTCCCCACGTTCAGATGACTTACAGCATCACCATGTAGTGGTTCCCACCTGCCCAGGTCTTGTTGTTGTTCAGCTGCTCAGTAGTGTCCAACTCTTTGTGACCCCATGAAATGCAGCAGGCCAGGCTTCCCTGTCCATCTCTGACCTGTAGCATTTGTGCTCCTCGGAATGGAAATCTTGCTTTCCTTCTCACAAATATCACTCACAGGCATAAACACACATGCATTTTTGCAAGCGTGCGCGCGCATACACACACACAAACACACACACACACACACACACACACACACTCTTCACTCTGTGTCCTCTTCCTGGGAGCCTTGCCCCCTCCTCCCCACCACTGCTGTCTTCAGGCATAAACACACATGTATTTTTGCAAGCATG
>ML661352.1:789695-806117 GCA_007570785.1 Antilocapra americana | reverse complement strand
ACTTCACTCTGCGTCCTCTCCCTGGGAGCCTTGCCCCCTCCTCCCCAGCACACACACACACACACACACACACACACACACACACTTCACTCTGCGTCCTCTCCCTGGGAGCCTTGCCCCCTCCTCCCCACCACTGCTGTCTTCAGGCATAAACACACATGTATTTTTGCAAGCATGTACACACACACACACACACACACACACACACACACACACACACACACTCTTCACTCTGTGTCCTCTCCCTGGGAGCCTTGCCCCCTCCTCCCCACCATTGCTGTCTTCTTTTTCACTCGCAGTGATGGCAGTGAGGAGGGTGCCTCACACAAAACATGTTCCTTAAGGACACAGGTTGAGCATCAGGTGGAGTAGCTGTCACGGTCAGTGTCTTCCTCGTGACACATCCAGACTCGCAGCAGTCGGGTGCGCTCGTGTCCCTATGCGAACCCTGAGCGGGACTTGAGGCGGGCGCCGGAGCACGGGGTCGGGGGAGGCCTCCGCCCCTGGGGCGCCCAGTGGACGCGCGCGCAGTCGCCGCCCGGCCACCCCGCAGCAGAGCCTCGCGTCTGCGGACACCGGCCGCGGGGCCTCCTCCTGTCAGAGCCCGCCGTGGCCCGGCAGGGGCTGCCCCCTCCGCTGCTCCACGGCCCCCGAGACCGACGCCTCGCCCCAGCCACTCAACGGCGGCACCTCCTGGCCTCCTTCGCGGACCGAGGGCGACGGGTTCTGCAGAGGACGCTGAGGTGCCGACCGGAAGGCTCACGTCCCGCCGACCGGAAGCCGCACGTCCCGCCGGCCGGAAGCCGCACGTCCCGCCGGCCGGAAGCTGCACGTCCGCTTCGGCAGACGCCATGATGGCCAGCCTCGGGCCTGGGGCTGGGACCGCAAAGCTAGGGGCCGGGAGGCGCGGACTCGGGGTGTTCGCAGGAGAAGCCTGCTGACGAAGAGTTCCCTCGGCCGCTTTGGGGCATTCCGATGGATGTGGAAGCCTTTAATGTTGGCGGGACATGAACCTGTAAGGCTCCGTGACTGTTACGCAATCGTCCTGGCGTGCAGGACGGCGGAGGGAGGAAGGCAGATGGATGGGAGGCGGCCTCCTGAGGGAGTGACCGTTACAGCACAGCCTGGAGAGCGAGAGCAGTGTTCTGGAAGCTGGAGAGCAGGCGTGTTTCCCACAAAATGGTATTTGGTCGCATGGGTTTCTCCAGAACTGGCTTTGCAATTGGAACAGATTTGCTCCATTCATTTTGAATTTTTTTTGTTTTTGTTATTTTTATGTCTTACCAAATCTGACTAGTTTCATTCTCATCCATTATATGCAATGTTTATATCTTCACTGTCGCAATTTTTTGTGAGCAGATAGCTTGAAAGATGGTACCATATGTTTGCCTTCTGTGTATGGTGCATGTATTATTTAATATAATAAATGGTGCATATACATTTATTCTTTTAAACTGTTTTCCCATTTTTCAAGTGAAGTTTAGCCATTGAGGTAGACCTAGCATGAGACCCAGGGTTCTGGTCATATCATCTCATAAAGCTGATTCACCTCGATGGATGAAAGCGGGGCCCCATATCATCAGCCCTGGCAATGAGAAGGTGCCTTGTGGTTTTCTAGGAAACACTTCCAGACACACAGGAGTTGGGAAAGAAGACAACACTTCTCAGATGTCACACGCCAGGGTCTGTACTTAAAGCCCTATATGAATTCTCTCATTTAATTCTCCTGGCAGTGTTGTGAAGTCAGCACTGTTTCTCATTTCTGTTACTAGGGAGGCCCTGGGATGCTCTGCAGGTAATGCAGGTATAACTGGTGGCATCCAGTCAGCCCACCCGAGTATGCTGATGAGAAAGCCCAGGTTGTCTTGGAAGGACATCTTCATTCCTGTGTCACTTGTCTTGTGCATTGGGAGCTAACATCATAGTGAAACAGGGATCAAATTCACTCTGCTTCTCCATCACACAGTAACTAATGACCTTGGTAGAGATCTACAATGTTGAGTTAAACAAGGAAAAACATCCTTCCAGGGAGTGTCAGGAGCACTGTGGACCACAAGGACAAACTCACTCATGTGATGGCCATGAATAAGAAACAGCACGCGTGGCACACAGGTGCTGTGGAGTTGGGCAAGAGGGACTGTCTTCGCTCGGATGGCTCTAAGGAGGACTTCATAGACTGGGCGACTTGTGAACAGTGGAAATTCACTGCTCATGGCTCTGGAGGCCAGACCCTCGAGATTAAGTTGCTGCCTACGCAGTGTTGGTTAGAACCCTCTTCCAGGTTGCAGGTGGCATCTCAAGCAGAGAGGGGTTGCAGGCTGTCTCCCAACTCTTCCCAGGACACCAGTCCCATTCATGAGGGGCTATCGTCCTGATCTTCACTGACCCGAATCTCCTCTGGAAGACCCTTCCACCTCCCACCTCCATGCCAGGAGGGGGATTTCATCAGACAGAGTTTGTGAGGGACACAAACACTGAGCTTGTAACAGGCAATTACAAAGTGTGAAATCAAGGTAAAAAAGAACAGAAGAACAAGCCCCTGATGATTTCTGTTAATGAACCCAGAGAGGACTTAAGAACATGTATATGTATTTCATTAAGATACCAACACTTATATAACCACTTTTTATTATCTGTTCACCAGCCTTTCAGCTTAGTGTTTTCAAGGGACACAGCTATGGGTCTCCCCCCAAAGCCAAGACAGACACAGCTAGGTCAAAACCTGCTCTTGGTTGGAGGCAAAGGTGACCTGTTTTACATGTGAAATCACAGGACTGAAGATACAGCTTAGTCGGTAGAAAGAGGAGATTCGTATAGAATCCTCTGTGCAGATGGGATTTCCAAGGGTTCAATTGGGTTGCCTTATGAGCTGGAAGAGACTGCAGGCAATTATGTTCCTGATTAAAACCGCCAAGGACGCTGCACTTACATGAAACTTGATGGCCACCCTGTGGAGACGCGGGGGTGGCACACCTCAGCAAAGCTGTGTCGACTTCTGGAGACCCTAGCAGGGCAGGCAGAAGTCCAGGTCCCTGATGGCTTGACTGGGTCTGGAAAGCAGAATTCTTCCTACACCACTGTCAGTCAGAGGGAGCAGGCACACCCCATCTGTGCTGTTCCATTCAGGAAAGTGTGAAATCAGGTTCTCCAGTTCCTTGACCAGAGTCAGCATCAGCAACGTCCTCTCCTCAGCCAAAAAGAGAGAGCCCCAGCCACGCCCAGATGTGCCTAAACGCCAGATCTGCCTTCATTTCCCATTTTTCCCGAGATCACCCTGTAACTCTGAATTATTAGTGATACTCTGAGTAGCTCTGATAGTACATTTGGTTCAAGAACTGTGGCTGCAAATCTGTTTCTCACTGGAAAGGTCTGAGACTGAGGTTTCTGATGAGTCTTATATGTGAGGCATAAAGGGAAAGAATACATATTACTTCAGAGATCAATTTGATTATTTAAAGAAGAATGGATTATCATTGAAGGCTGCTGTCAATGTACTGTGTCCTGCAATTGGGTTGGAGGCCAGCATTGTGAATTTTAACACGCTAACCCCCTGATACCCAGGAAAAGGGTGAAATCCACGAAGGAGACACTTCTGCATGTCCTAAATATTTATGAGGAAAAGCAATGATCTCACTGGTAGGAGCTGAGTATTTCTAGCAATGCCCTCAACATTTCTCTATGAACTTTCACAGCAAAGCTGAAATGGGTCCTATTTTACAGATGAAGGGACTGAGGCACTGTGAGCTGGTGACTGGCTAGAGTTCATACAGCTGAAGAAGTGCTCTATCCAGAAACCAGGAAGCCTGGAGACATGCAAGGGTATTTTAATCTAGCTTCTGTGCTGTACTTCTGTGCATACTTGAAGTAAAAATGGGTAGCTTGCGGCAAGAGATGGTGGCTAGAGAGCAGATGTCAGCATACGAGAGACATCCTCCTAGAGCAGAAGTTCTCCAAATTCCTGCCTCAGGACTGTTTAATACTCATTTCTGCTGTTGTTGTTGCTAAATATTTGTTGGAGGAATTTCCTTTGTGGTCCAGTGTTTAGGACTCTGTGCCTCCTCTACATGGGGTACAGAATCAATCCCTGGTTGAGGAATTAAGATCCCACGTGCCTTGTGATGCAGGCAAAAGTTAAAACAGATCCAATTTTATTGAAGTATAGTTAATTTATGGAGTGGAAAATGGCAACCCACTTCAGTATTCTTTCCTGGAGAATCCCATGGACAGAGGAGCCTGGCAGGCTAGTCAATGGGGTCATAAATAGTCAGACACGACAGCATGCACGCCATGCCATAGCTAATTTAAAATTTTGTGGTATAGATGAACAACAAAGTGATTCACTTATACATACATATGTATCTATTTTTTCATATTTTCAGATTATTTTCCCTTACGTGCTGCGCTTAGTTGCTCAGTTGTGTCTGACTCTTTGTGACCCCGTGGACTATAGCCCGCCAGGCTCCTCTGTCCATGGGATTCTCCAGGCAAGAGCACTGGAGCAAGTTGCCATTTCCTACTCCAGGGGATCTTCCCTACCTGGGATTGAAGCCAGGTCTCGCCCTCATTGCAGGCAGATTCTTTTCCACCTGAATCACCAGGGAAGCCCATTTTGCACATCTCGAATAGCTGGCTCCAGAGGATAAACCTGAATTCTTATATCTATGCCTGCATTTGCCTGTGATCTCAAAGTGGTATCAGCAAATGTTTCCTACTCTGGTACTTCAAACTGTATTGGTCTGTCTTGTTCTTTGTTGCTGTTGTCTTTTTAATATTTATTCAAACCTTTCCTACTCTGGTATGTCAAATCGTTTTGGTCCGTCTTGTCCTTTGTTGTTATTGTCTTTTTAATGTTTATTTATTTGGCTGTGCTGGGTCTTAGTTCCACAAAAATGTACTAGGATCACTTTTACTTGTGGCATGAGAACCCGTAGTTGTGGCACATGGGATCTAGTTTGCTGACCTCAGAGTCTGAACCCAGGCCACCTGCATTAGGAGTCTTAGCCACTGGACCATCAGGGAAGTTCCCCTGTCTTGAACTTTGAAGTGATCTTTGGTCCATGCTTTCGGGCTTCCCTTGTGGCTCAGCTGGTAAAGAATCCACCTGCAATGTGGGAGACCTGGGTTTGATCCCTGGGTTGGGAAGATCCCCTGGAGAAGGGAAAGGCTACCCACTCCAGTATTCTGGCCTGGAGAATTCCATGGACTGTGTAGTTCATGGGCTTGTAAAGAGTCATAAATGACTGAGCAACTTTCACTTCACTTGGTCCATGCATAATTTGACTACAACATGCACTGGTCATATGGAAAAAAAGAAACATTCACAGAGTCACACTTCCCTTGTCTTGCATCATTAATTCAGCAACCATAGCACCTCATCCAGTGTCAACTTCACTTCACCCATCAGAAGTTGTTAGCCTGGGAGGCTCTCAAGTTGTCACCGCATAACACAGTGACAACAAAATGTTAGGTTTCCCATTAGAGGCTCACGTGGTTTTCACTAACCTGTAAAAATATCACCAGTCATTTTCCTTAAAGGATCAGATGAACCTTCAAGAAAATGTGTGCAAAACACCCAACTACAAATAACTATCATTATAGTTCTTGTTTCAAATAATTACTGTTCCTTGGCAAAGCTTAACATTCAAACAGTCATACAAGGTTTTTCCCATTTTTTGCTCAGGGTGCAGCTGAAGAGCTACAGGTATTTCATGTGTTGTGACACCAAAGACTAAGATACACGCCAAGGTCAACAGTAATGGAGAGACTGTGTTGAAGAATCCACTAAGTAAATATCTCTACACGTTGCTTCTACCATCTTAATTTGTGCAGAGGCACCCACAGTTTTATTCACAGTTGGTTTGGCAACATCACAGTCAATGTCAACACAATGGAAAAAATAAGAATAAGGCATTAATGTTGTTATGAGAATAATTTTGATCTTCTGTACCTGCTTTAAGTGTAAGGTCCACACTCAGAGAATCGCTCTTCAAGTTTTACCACCTCACATGAGAATATCGGATGTTTCGTTTAGGCTGCACAATAAATGTTGCATGCAGAGTGTAAGTGTATCTAACAAGAACCTATGTTGTCATAGATGGACACAGTGTACAAAAATAACATGTCTGCAGTGACAAGGGTGACAACTAGGCCACACTGCTTGGAGATCTGTCTGCTGGCCACCCCAAGTAGCTCACTGAAGATAACATTTCCTTAATAATAGTGCACTGAGAAATGAAAAAGGTCTGGATTACAAATATTGAATATATATATATATATATAGATAGATAGATAGATACATTGAGAATATGTGGACGTCAGCATATCCAGCTGTTAGCAGTGTGTCTGAGGGAGAGCAGAATTTAATAGATGAAGGGAAGCAGATGCTTTCTTTTTATTCTCCTTTTTTGTTGTCATTGTTCTTGTCTGGGAATTTTAATCTGATCGAATATACCTTGGTCAATGAAAAAATGTGCTTCTCCAAAACCTAAAATGAATGCACGGAAGCTGAGATGTGCCTTTACGGGTTGATCATTAACTTGCTGTGCATCTTTGGGGACGTTGCTTGCCCTTTCTGTGCCTCTGTTTTGTAATTTATTTGTTGAAGATTTCCAATAGGATACCTATGATCCTATGCAATGATTGTTCTTTAGGTATGCTTCTTGGGCAGAAAACCAGAAAAATACATTTATACAAACTGGGAGGGAAAAATGTAAGAGACAGTTTGCATGTGGAAAGCCTGTACTCAAGTGAAAACAGTCTGTTTTTATAATTAATTCAATGTAGGATCTACCTGCCCCATTCATATGGCCAAGAGGTTTGCATTTGCGCACAACATGAATAAAGAACTCAAGCTGCAAAGAAATCAACAAAATCTGATGCAGACCGAAAGTGGGGAATTTGCATTGAAATCCTCCATCTGAACTCTTTGCCAAAGGAGAGGGGATGTCTTAAATCTAAATTTAAGGAAATAAATTCATTTTGGGGAGAATTTCAGTATAGTGGTTTTTAAAGACTCTGAACATACATGCACTAAACCAACAATTTAGCATTTCTATCCAAGGTTACTGGTAGCATTTTTTTTAAAGTCTGATAAAAGCAGGGTATTTCCATTAAAATTAGTCTAACTATCAAGCATTTTGAAAATGGAAATATAGTCAGGGGGTGGTCCAAGAGAATGATCCTATCTCAGGAGAAACCATATGGATAGGTGAGTCTGAGAACTGCAGGTCCATATTTGAAATTATAATGTTTAAACAACAAGCACTGAACTGCAGGAAGTTCAAACACTAATGTAAAATCTAATTATGATCTTCAGAAAGGAAGATGCTTGTCAGGCTGTGAGTGATGTTTCACTGAAGCCGATACATACCTGATTCCATTATGAAGTGTAATTACTGCAGAAAGCTCTCAAAATATTGCCATTTAAACAAATTATCTCCACGAGTAATTAAAAGTGCTTTCTTTACACAGATTATAAATGAGTTGTTGTGATGCTATCAGGTTTAGCCCTTACCTGGTATCTGAATGGAATTGAAGGATGAATGACCACTGAATGCCGATCCGTCTCTCTCCCTGATGACAGTCCTTTAAGGTCAACCCATTTTGCATAATTCTTACAATGCTACATGGGAAGAAAATGCACTAGGTTTTTCAGTGAACAAGCTTAAGATAGTGAGATTTTCTGTGACACACTCAATAAAACAGCAAAAACTGAAGCTTTATCTTCTAGCATTAGACATTTGCTAGAAAAGAGGACATTCTTTGGGCATCAGTGTGCCCACCAGCCCAAGACAGAGCAATGCCTCAGCTGTCAGAAGACCTGTGTTCTGACCCTGGCTCTTGGTCCTGAGTAGGTATCTCTAAGGCTCACATTCTATCTAGAAAACAAGTTCAAATAGATGATATTTACATTTCTAAATACTTCTAAGAAATAATCTTATTTGTACTTTGTAAGCAAATCACAAAATTTCCAAAACAAGCCTTAACCTATTTCAAATAGTATTTGAACAATATTTGACATTTAAGTGTTTAAAACATTTAAAATGCTCTTACATTGCTAGAAGAATAATTCTCCTAGGCTACTACAGCCTGAATGAAAAAATATTTATAGTGAAGGCTTATTACATGTTAAGGAAACATAAACTCACCTTCCTCTCATGGATGAGTTTTGTAGTCCATAGGCATGGGTCAAGGTCCAAGTACTGCATTTACTGACCACTGGTCATCAATAGGTCACTTAACGTTTATAATCCTTATCTTTCTCACCCTCACTGCAATTTTTTTTGCATGTTATGGGTGTTTAGGAGGCAGTGGTAGCCAATTAACATTTTATAATTTAAATAAGATTAAATTTTGGTAAGATGATTGCTTCATTTTTTGATGATGTGTTTGGAAGACAAAAGAAGGACATTAACGTTATTCACATTTGAAACTAAAACATAGTCATTACTTATGTGTGTATATAGGTTACATATGTGTAGATGTTCTTACACAAAATTATATGGCCAGTAAGAAAGGCTGAGAATAAATAGATAAATTATTAATATAAGCTGAAGCTTCTTGTTAAATTTTTCTTTAAAAAAGAAAGCAATAGACAAATAAATACATTTGTTGAAGATTTTATTATGTTAGGTTTATGTTTTTCTGTGTTTTTCATATTAAAGCCCTTCATTTGAGCTTTCATGTAAAAAAATATTTTTAGTGAAAGATGTACTGCGTTAGTCACTCAGTCATGTCCAACTCTTTGAAACTCCATGGACTGTAGCCTGCCAGGCTCCTCTGTCCTTGGAATTCTCCAGGCAAGAGTACTGGAGAGGGTAGCCATCCCTTCTCCAGGAAATCTTCCCAACCCAGGGATTGAACTTGGGTCTCCTGTGTTGCAGGCAGATTCCTTACCATCTGAGCCAACAGAGAAGTTTCCTGTAATGGAGCTTACTGTTCTCAAATTCAACTTCCTACTGAACTTTCAGTTACATAACTTCTGACATGAGAAGTTAAGGTGTTTCTTTCCATTTGTCTTTGGTCAAGACCACTGCCTGTCAGACTTTCTTCATTGTAGTTTGATTCTCGGGTCTTCAGCTTCTCTCTTCTCTCAGTAACCAGCGGTTCTCCACCCCTTCCTTTTACTTTCCATACTGTTATAAGGAGACTGTTGTTTGTCCCAAAGCTCATTCTGGGTACTCAAGTCTTTCTAGATTTATTTTCTGAGGCCCATTTCATTCACATTTATGTGAAAATATTCTGATTGGTGTGGACACTTCTTGGATGCAGGGCCACATAGGACCAGTAGGACTGACATTTTAATTTAATCCCATTTCAGTCTTTTCTTTTTTTTAAACCAGTGCTTGTATTCCATTATTTTAAATTTAAAGTGTGTTTGGAAAAAAATTGGGTATGCATACCTACTTTTTCAGTTGTAAATTTTATGCAATCTAAGTACCAAAAACGTATGCCCAGGCAAAATTTAAATGTGGTATAAGCGCATATTTAATACAAAAAGTAAACAAGAAGATACCACTTAATATTTTTCATATGATTATAATTTGAAATGATAATATTCTGTGCACAGTGTGTTAAATACATGTTATTAGTATTAATTTTACCTGTTCCTTATCAGTTTTGTTGTGTGTGTGTGTGTGTGTGTGTGTGTGTGTGTGTGTGTGTGTGTGTGTGTGTGGCTAATAGAAAACTGGGCTTCCTTCATGGCTCAGTTGGTAAAGAAGCTGCCTGAAATGCAGGGGACCTAAGTTCAATCCCTGGATGGGGAAGATCCCCTGAAGAAGGAAATGGCAACCCACTCCAATATTCTTGCCTGGAAAATCCCATGGACAGAGGAGCCTGGTGGGCTATAGTCCATGGGGTCACAAACAGTCTGACACAGCTTAGTGACTAAACCACCACCATTAGAAAATTATAATTACATAAGTGATCCCCATTCTATTGCTGTGAGTGGTGCTGGTTTAGACAGTTTTGACTATTTGTGAACTTTTTCACTTAAAGTCTATTTATAAGTTATCAATAACTTATGTCTACTTTCAAAAAGAATCCTCTTTTCCAGACTAGTCCCAGTCTGAGGTTTAAGTTGTATTTGTATACAAGCTTAACAACTATGAAAAATCTGCTTGTATATTTGTTTTTCCACTAAGATACATAGGTGTAATAAAATATTGCTAAATGAGGAATGCGGGAGTTCAGGTTTCTATTTTATTTTTGACTTCATTTTGCAGATTCTAGAACATCACATCCATTAATTATTTACTAGACAATAAATTTGTAGAACATGTCAATATACCCACCACCTCAAAAGACTTGTTATTATGTATTAAATCATGGAAAAGGTAAGATAGTATCAAGAATGATAATAGAAAAAGCTAAATACATGTCCAAAGAGAGAAAGTAATCCTTGACTATTGTTGTTCACGTGCCAAGTCATGTCTCTGACTCTTTGCGACTCCATGGACTGCAGCTCTCCAGGTTTCCCCATCCCTAATCAACCCCTGGAGTTTGCCCAAGTTCATGTCCATTGAGTTAGTCCTCAACAATTCTATTATTTAAGGTCAGCCTCTCCTAAGTTTCTCCAAACAGTACAGAAATGACTGAAGTTTAAGCTGTTGGCAAAGGAGGGCTTACAGAAGAAAGGGTTTCATGCCAGGGCTTTAGTGCCAGTTAGTGCTCAGCTTTCTAGTGTCCAGAGAAGAACATTCTAGAAGGGGAGGGCTCATCTGATATATGTGTTGAAATGAAATAGTGGCTTCCTTTGATGTGTTCTGCACCTATGTACTTTTCTCTTGATTTGTGTCTTTGCCTAATAAAAAATGTATAGGACTCAAGCTGTTGACATGGTTGGCCTCTGTTTCAGATTCATTTTTACTGACGGCAAGCTGCTGCTGGCAAATACTGAGGCTTTTTATCATCAAAAATACACAGCCTGGTACCACTGGCCCGCCTCTCTGTCTTCCACTAGAATTATTAGTATTAGTATTTTAAAAATACTGCATTGAAATGTGCAGTGAATGGGAAGCACTCTAAAATATTGAAATTTGCCAGATTATAATCTGAACAGCACTAAGATATTTGGAGGGGTCAACATGTCCTCACCAGAGTTGTGCTCCTCCCCTCTTAGCTCATGTCTGTGTTGGAGACAGCACACACTCTGTGGAAAAGAGTCTTAGTAGAGAGGGCCTAGCTAAAGTTGTACTTATTATACCCGTTTGTCCTGAGAGATGAACTGCGCACCACCTCTTAAGCAAAGCTATGTGACATCTCTGTGCTCTTCTTATCTGTCTAGTCCTGTGTGTTTCTGTATGATATGTTTGAAGTAGCTGTACTTCTGCATTCAGTTTTAGGAAAGTGTTTCAAAGTGTGCTTGCTGTGTTTGTAGCATTGTCTCTGTGGGTGTGTGCGCCTGTAAGTGTGTTGCTTATAGATCATGTCAGATAATCTCCTTTTCACACCTAAACTTGAGTGCTCGGAAGTTGACTGGTGCGGTTACTGTTTTGTAAAGAATGTATTGTGAAGATGTTCAAGCACAACAATAGCAGAGAGACACCTATGGGAAGGTATGTGTCCATACCTCAGTTTCTTTTTTTTTTTTTTTTACATGTAAAACAAGTCCCTTTATTTATTATTATTATTATTTTTTTTTACTTGTTTTTGCCATACATTGTCATGATATCACCATGGGTTTACATATGCTTCCCCTCCGGAACCCCCCTCCCTCCTCCCTCCCCCCCGGGAAATCTCGCTGCACCGGTCCCGAGCATCAATCCTGGGCTGGCGATTGATTAGACACATGACAGTTAACATGCTTCAATGCCCTTCTCCCATAACATCCCACCCTTACCCTCATCCACAAAGTCCACGAGTCTATTCTATACATCTGCGTTCCTTTTGTTGTCTCCCATGTTGGGTTCTCATTACTGTCTTTCTAAATTCCATATATATGCGTTAATATACTGTATTGTTGTTTTTGCTTCTGGCTTACTTCACTCTGGATAATGGGCTCCAGTTTCGTCCATCTGAGTAGAATTGCTTCAAATGAATTTTTTTTTAATGCTGAGTAATATTCCATTGTGTATATGTACCACAGCTTTCTTATCCATTCATCAGTTGATGGGCATCTAGGTTGTTTCCATGTCTTAGCTATTGTAAACAATGCAGCGATGAACATTGGGGTACACGTGGCTCTTTCAATTCTGGTTTCCTCGGTGTATATGCCCAGCAGTGGGATTGCCGGGTCATATGGCAGGTCTATTTGCAGCTTTTTAAGGAACCTCCACACTGTTTTCCATAGTGGCTGTACTAGTTTGCATTCCCACCAACATTGTAAGAGGGTTCCCTTTTCTCCACATCCTCGCCAACATTTATTGCTTGTAGACTTTTGTATGGCAGCCATTCTAACTGGTGTAAAGTGGTACCTCATTGTGGTTTTGATTTGCATTTCTCTGATAATGAGTGATGTTGAGCATCTTTTCATGTGTTTGTTAGCCATTTTTATATCTTCTTTGGAGAAATGTCTGTTAAGTTCTTTGGCCCACTTTTTAATTGGGTTGTTTATTTTTCTAGAATGGAGCTGCAGGAGTTGTTTGTATATTTTTGAGATTAATTGTTTGTCTGTTGCTTCATTGGCTATTATTTTCTCCCATTCTGAAGGCTGTCTTTTCACCTTGCTTATAGTTTCCTTTGTTGTGCAAAAGCTTTTAATTTTAATCAGGTCCCATTTGTTTATTCGAGTTTTTATTTCCAATATTCTGGGAGGTGGGTCATGGAGTATCCCGCTTTGGGTTATGGCAGAGAGTGTTTTGCCTATGTTATCCTCTAGGAGTTTTATAGTTTCTGGTCTTAGATCTTTGATCCATTTTGAGTTTATCTTTGTGTATGGTGTTAGACAGTGATCTAGTTTCATTCTTTTACAAGTGGCTGTCCAGTTTTCCCAGCACCACTTGTTAAAGAGGTTGTCCTTTCTCCATTGTATATTCTTGCCTCCTTTGTCAAAGATAAGGTGTGCATAGATGCGTGGATTTATCTCTGGGCTTTCTATTTTGTTCCATTGATCTATATTTCTGTCTTTGTGCCAGTACCATACTGTCTTAATGACTGTGGATTTGTAGTATAGCCTAAAGTCAGGTAGGTTGATTCCGCCAGTTCCATTCTTCTTTCTCAAGATTGCTTTGGCTATACGAGGTTTTTTGTATTTCCATACAAATTGAGAAATTATTTGTTCTAATTCTTTGAAGAAGACCTCTGGTAGCTTGATAGGAATTGCACTGAATCTATAGATTGCTTTAGGTAGTATACTCATTTTCACTATATTGATTCTTCCAATCCACGAGCACGGTACATTTCTCCATCTGTTTGTGTCCTCCTTGATTTCTTTCATCAGTGTTCTATAGTTTTCTATATACAAGTCTTTTGATTCTTTAGGTAGAAATACTCCTAAGTATTTTATTCTTTTTGTTTCGATGGTGAATGGGATTGTTTCCTTAATTTCTCTTTCTGATTTCTCACTGTTAGTGTATAGGAATGCCAGGGATTTCTGTGTGTTGATTTTATATCCTGAAACTTTGCTATGTTCACTGATTAGCTCTAGTAATTTTCTCGTAGAGTCTTTAGGGTTTTCAATATAGAGGATCATGTCATCTGCAAACAGAGAGAGTTTTACTTCTTCTTTTCCAATCTGTATTCCTTTGATTTCTTTATCTGCTCTGATTGCTGTGGCCAAGACTTCCAAAACTATGTTGAATAGTAGTGGTGAGAGTGGGCACCCTTGTCTTGTCCCTGATTTCAGGGGGAATGCTTCCAGTTTTTCACCATTGAGGATAATGTTTGCTGTGGGTTTGTCATATATAGCTTTTATTATGTTGAGGTATGTTCCTTCTATTCCTACTTTTTGGAGGGTTTTTATCATAAATGGATGTTGAATTTTGTCAAAGGCTTTCTCTGCATCTATTGAGATAATCATGTGATTTTTATTTTTCAATTTGTTAATGTGGTGTATTACATTGATCGATTTACGAATATTGAAGAATCCTTGCATCCCTGGGATAAAGCCTACTTGATCATGATATATGATCTTTTTGATGTATTGTTGGATTCTATTTGCTAGAATTTTGTTGAGGATTTTTGCATCTAAGTTCATCAGTGATATTGGCCTGTAGTTTTCTTTTTTTGTGGCATCTTTGCCGGGTTTTGGAATTAGGGTGATGGAGGCCTCATAGAATGAGTTTGGAAGTTTACCTTCGTCTGCAATTTTCTGGAAGAGTTTGAGTAGAATAGGTGTTAGCTCTTCTCTAAATTTTTGGTAGAATTCAGCTGTGAAGCCATCTGGTCCTGGGCTTTTGTTTTTTGGAAGATTTCTGATTACGGTTTCAATTTCCGTGCTTGTGATGGGTCTATTAATATTATCTATCTCTTCCTGGTTTAGTCTTGGAAAGTTATACTTTTCTAGGAATTTGTCCATTTCATCCAAATTGTCCAGTTTATTTGCATATAGTTGCTGATAATAGTCTCTTATGATCCTTTGTATTTCTGTGTTTTCTGTTGTGATCTCTCCGTTTTCATTTCTAATTCTGTTGATTTGGTTCTTCTCCCTTTGTTTCTTGATGAGTCTGGCTAATGGTTTGTCAATTTTATTTATCTTCTCAAAGAACCAGCTTTTGGCTTGGTTGATTTTTGCTATGGTCACTTTTGATTCCTTTGCATTTATTTCTGCCCTGATCTTTAAGATTTCTTTCCTTCTACTAGACCTGGGCTTCTGCATCTCTTCCCTTTCTAGTTGCTTTAGGTGTAAAGTAAGGTCATTTATTTGATTTTTTTCTTGTTTCCTGAGGTGAGCTTGTATTGCTATGAACTTTCCCCTTAGCATTGCTTTCACCGTGTCCCATAGGTTTTGAGCTGTTGTGTTTTCATTTTCATTCGTTTCCATGCATAACTGAATTTCATTTTTAATTTCTTCTGCGATTTGTTGGTTATTCAGTAGTTTGTTGTTGAGCCTCCATATGTTGGAAGTTTTGAGAGGTTTTCTCCTGTAGTTGATATCTAATCTCACTGCATTGTGGTCAGAAAAGATGCTTGGGATGATTTCAATATTTTTGAATTTATCAAGGTTAGATTTATGGCCCAGGATGTGATCTATCCTGGAGAAGGTCCCGTGTGCACTTGAGAAAAAGGTGAAATTCCTTGTTTTGGGGTGGAATGACCTATAGATATCAATTAGGTCTAGTTGGTCTATTGTTTCATTTAAAGTTTGAATTTCCTTGTTACTTTTCTGTCTAGTTGATCTATCCATTGGTGTGAGTGCTGTATTAAACTCTCCCACTATTATTGTGTTGTTGTTGATTTCCCCTTTCATATTTGTTAGCATTTGCCTTACATATTGTGGAGCTCCTATGTTAGGTGCATAAATATTTATAATTGTTATTTCTTCTTCCTCGATTGATCCTTTGATCATTATGTAATGTCCATCTTTATCTCTTTTCACTGCCTTTATTTTAAAGTCTACTTTATCAGATATGAGTATTGCCACTCCTGCTTTCTTTTGGTCTTTATTTGCATGGAATATCTTTTTCCAGCCTTTAACTTTCAGTCTATATGTGTCCCTAGGTTTGAGGTGGGTCTCTTGTAGACAACATATATAGGGGTCTTGTTTCTGTATCCAATCGGCCAATCTTTGTCTTTTGGTTGGGGCATTCAGCCCGTTTACATTTAAGGTAATTATTGATAAGTATGATCTCGCTGCCCTTTATTTTATTGTTTTGGGTTCCAGATTATCTATCCCATCCGTGTTTCCTATCTAGGCAAGTTCCTTTAGCATTCGTTGGAGGGCTGGTTTGGTGTTGCTGAATTCTCTCAGTTTCTGCTTGTCTGAGAAAATTTTGAATTCTCCTTCAAATTTGAATGAGATCCTTGCTGGGTACAGTAGTCGGGGTTGTAGATTGTTTTCTTCCATGACTTTAAGTATGTTTTGCCATTCCCTTCTGGCCTGAAGTGTTTCTGTTGAGAGATCAGCTGTTATCCTTATGGGATTCCCCTTGTGAGTTATCTTTTGTTTCTCCCTTGCTGCTTTTAATATTTGGTCTTTGTATTTGATATTTGCCAATTTGATTAATATGTGTCTTGGGGTGTCCCGCTTGGGGTTCATTCTATTTGGGATTCTCTGTGTTTCTTGGACCTGAGTGGGTATTTGCTTCCCCAATTTAGGGAAGTTTTCTACAATTATCTCTTCAAGAATTTTCTGATGGTCTTTCTTTTTGTCTTCTTCTTCTGGGACTCCTATGATTCAAATATTGGTGTGTTTAATATTGTCCCAGAGGTCTCTAAGATTGTCTTCATTTCTTTTAATTCTTTTTTCATTTTTCCTTTCTGTTTCATTTATTTCTGCCATTCTGTCTTCTACCTCACTTATTCTGTCTTCTATCTCTGTTA
>ML661352.1:594940-789595 GCA_007570785.1 Antilocapra americana | reverse complement strand
AAGGAGAAAAAAGAAATAAGAAGAAGAAAAAAAGAAAAAAAAATAGCAAGGTCATATGAGACTTAAAAATTCTAAAAAAAGAAAAAGAAAAGAAAAAGAGAGAAAGAAAAAAAAACAATATATATATATATATAAAAGTTTTAAAAATTTAAAAGATGTTCCTAGTACAGTTATAATGAAGGCTTTCTCTGGTGCTGGTGCATTCGGTGAAGGGAAGGGTCTGTAGATTTTCTGATGATTCCCTGGTCCGGCTTCTCCTTCTCACAGTCTGTAGACTCCTTTCTATGCAGTTAGCGCCACCTGCAGGGCTTTAATTTGCTTCTCCTGTCTGTTTCAAAGCTGTTCTCTCTGCTAGAGTCTTCTGTCTGCTGCTCTTTTAAGTGTCTATTCAGCGCTTTGGAGTTTTCCCTGCTCCTGGTGAGAGGGCTTCCCCCGCCCCCTCTGCTCAGGCTCTCTGTCGTCCGCCCAGCACAGCTGGGGAGTGGGGCTTCTCCTCTCCCCCTGCCCGGCTGCTCGTGCAGCTGAGCACTCCTTCTAAGGTGTATACAGCACCGATCCGTCCAGAATCCCCAGAAGTCTTGGTTAGCCTCCCCGGGGCTGGGTTATGCCCACTGCTCTCAGGCGGGGCCTGGGCTGGTCCGCAGCCCGCAGCTGCCCAGCCTCTCCTCCTCACCGCCCTTTGTTCTGTGCTCGGGCCTGGGGGAGGGGGTGCTTTTCCTGGGAGGTTAGGTCCCTCGGGCTGCTCCATTCCCTGAGCCCGCGGCCCGCCCCTCCCTGAGCAGGAGCAGTCCACTTTGGCTAGTGGGGGGTGGGGCGCCCTGCCGCTCGGCTGTTCCTTGTAGCCAGAGACGAGACTTGCAGGGCTTAGCTATCAATCTGCTTCTGCTCTCAGCTATATTGCTCTCCAAGATCCACCGCAGATCTGCCAGAGAGAATGCTCCCTGGTGTTCGGAAACCTTTCTCCTCTTTTTTTTTTTTTTCCTCTTTATTTCAGCCTCCCCTTCCGGGACGGAACCGTCCCCAGCTCTTTGTCTCTCCCTCTACTTTTTTTTTCTTTTCTTTCTTTTGTCCTACCTCCTCACGTCGGCAATGGGTCGCCTCTCCAGATGCCCAATGTCCTCTGCCAGCATTCAGTTCCTGTTTTTTGGAGTTTGCTTGGCCTTTAAAAGTTCTTTTGGTATATTTGTTGGGGAGAGAGTGTTCTCCCTGTCCTATTCCTCCGCCATCTTAGTTTCTCCCCATACCTCAGTTTCGATAGCTATCAGTAGATGCCGAAGTCAGTGTATCAGTCTTATTTCCGATAGTGACAGAGCCTTAATACAGACCAGGACATGTGCCATCAAATACACATTGTCACTTTCAGAATAGTTACACTAGGGCATTCTCCTTTATTCTGATTAAGCTGGAATTGCGAATGCAATTTCAAATATTTTATTCTATAAATACCCTAAGGGCTAATTTATGAATATAAAGAAAGTCCATAACATAATCATCCCAGTTTGCTCCTTTGTCCAATTGCAAGATGTTCTAATAAAGCCGCAGTGCTGTTGCATGGTTTAATGTAGGTCTCTTGGTGGCAGAATCCTCAGTAAGTTAATAAAATGGTACTCTCTTCATGTTAAACTTATAAATCATTTTTGACTTCTCATTCATGTATTTAATCATTTTCTAAAAATAGCCACAGGTTGTCTAATATCATCTCATTACATATTTAAATACTATTCAAATACTGCCTTTATTTTTCTAAATTAGGTTTTGTATCTGTGTCCATGATTGCCTCACATTAAATTCCATTTTGTAAACCAATGTGTTTTCATGTTTAATATGGTTCATAATTGTGTAGATCAGCTTACTTATTAATTTTGAATTGCCTATTAATCATGCTGTAGATGATTAGACATTATCATCATATTTTTAATACTCATGAATCTTTAAGCTCTGTTCACTGAAAATAAAACTGAATTTTAATCATTTTATATTAGTGAACACTTACCAAGCTTAGAGTCTGTTAAGCATTAGAATGGCACATAAATTATGAAATATATCCTGAAAATCAATAATAGATTACATCATTTGGGAAAATGCATGGACATAAAGAATAACAGAATCAAGGATTATACAAAGGCAGGATTTCAATTATTACAGTGAAAATTATACTGAAAGCCGAGGTATGGCGAATTATGTCAGCACTCTTAAGGACAACATTTTGCTTGGGTTAAGTCACTCCTGTGTAAATAAACACAGGTTACAAATGAGATGGTTCTGCATATACTTGCAATAAAGTGAATGAATAGGTATGATTTACTTAAAAACAAAAGTTATGTCTTAACAAGTAGTATCATGTGGTTCCATGTTGATAATTCAAATGAATTATGTGGATATATATGGAAAATTTGGCAGAAGGGAAAAGTGAATATATTCTTGTTTTAACACAGCATGTTTAAGTTGATGGCAGAGATGGTGATTGAAAATTGATGAAAACATTGTGATGGGAGCAAAGAAGGGTGTTGCCAAGGCATTTAAATGAAGATAGGGAGGGAAGGAGAGAAGAGAGAAAAGTTTAAATATCCAAGGGATGTCTACACTCTTTAAATTATCAAGTAATTACATCCACCCTCTGCTCTGTCTCATAATCACATGGATTTCTAAACCTGTTTATTGAGGATATAGTTGTATACCTTGGAGATGGACATCTACACATGAAGATATCCATGTGAATGATGTTTAAATTAAACTGTGACTTTGTATCTTCAGTGTTCACATGTGAAACATTTTTTTAGCAATGTTAATATTGTCATATTCCATGTTGTCAAATCGATACTCTGTGGCTTCTTGGTCATATTTTGAACTTTACTGAACCTTTGAAGACATCTAGAATCGATGTATAAATGAAGCTGCAAGGATGTGTTGGACAACATGGATATGATAGACAATATTTTATAATAACTATAAATCGAGTGTAAGCTTTAAGAATTATGAATCACTATATTGTAACACCTGTAACTTAAATAGTATAACGACTATACTTAAATAAGATATATAGATCTGATTCTATTAGTGTAGATCCTTAAAATGACAGATTATCATGACATCTGAGGGGCCTTGGTTTCATGGCTTAAGTATTTTCCAGGTTGTGTACATAGTTATATTCTTAACAGCAGTGAATAAAAGCACGTTGAATATTATTATTAGAAAAAGCTTTTCAAAGTTAGACCAACATGTTTATAATTTTTCCTTGAATTTGCATTTCTGAACTAGAAATATTTGCATTTGATTTCTTTACACACTGAGGTTGAAAATATGAGATTATTTTCTCATTTAGACACATAAGCACTCAGAAGTTCTGAAAGTTGAAAACTTGATAATTGCAGTACTGGTGTGGGTGAGCATTTTTAACTGGTCCTCTGCAATATGATCTTTCTGTGATCATTATTTAAATGTTAAATAAAGGACATTGTATAGTATGCATAAATCAATATATTTATGCTCCTTCCTCCTTCATTTCAAAGTGGAGATATGAATCCTTTTATCTTGGCATACATTTTTTTTTTATTTAGGGAGAACACACAAATGCATAATCTTGTATCTTCTGATTCTCTATTTTTTATGAGATATAAAAGAGAAGTCGTGACTTTCTAGTTATTATCAATATGAACAAGTAAACTGGAAAGAAATTTAGCTTAAAAACAACAGGGAAAATATCAGAAAAATATAGCTGTGCCGTGAAACTACTGTTTTACTCAACGTCATCTGTTATCTTTGTTATGCCAAGGATGACTTATTTGTTTATGGTCTTGCATCATGAATCTTGAAGAAGATTTCAGATCAAGAAGTTTTATGGAACCAAATGGCAAAACCTGTTAATTATTTATAATCGGCATTCTATAGCCTACACTCTGTCCAGATAGGCACACACTGGTTGATGCCATCATTGAGAAACTAGGTGTGTGAACAACACATATAAAGAGATCATCTAGAAAATCTGTAGGCAGGCCTTTTAGATACATTAGTCTGGGGTTGAAAACAGCAGCAAGAGTTTCAGGTGGGGCAGATGTAAAGTTTGTGGAGAGTGGTACCATTTCTCCATGAAAAAGAAACCCTAATAATCCCCAATGTCCTGTTAATGGGGCAGTTTAGAGACACAAGTGATGAAATATTGCATGTTGACTTCACACTGGATGTACCTCCAAGAAACAGAAAATAGATTTTAAGTGACTTCAGAAGAGAAATACACACTGACTCCCTTTGCATTTTAAAAAGACAGCTGATCTATACATCTGCGTTCCTTTTGTTGTCTCCCATGTTGGGTTCTCATTACTTTGTGGATGAGGGTAAGGGTGGGATGATATGGGAGAAGGGCATTGAAGCATGTTAATTGTCATGTGTCTAATCAATCGCCAGCCCAGGATTGATGCTCGGGACTGGTGCAGCGAGATTTCCCGGGGGGGAGGGAGGAGGGAGGGGGGTTCCGGAGGGGAAGCATATGTAAACCCATGGTGATATCATGACAATGTATGGCAAAAACAATAATAAAAAATAAATAAATAAAAAAAAATAAAATAAAAAGACAGCTGACCAGAACAGAAGACCTTGCCTATAAACACGGACCTGTTCCCAGAATCTGTGATAAATGTTCCAAGGATAATGACTTGGCTTGGAGGTTTTCCTGATGCCACTGGAAAGCCCTTAGAACTGATCAGTGATTAATAAGCAACTCTTGGCCACTCAACAACTTTGATGGTGTGTGTATGTGTGTGTGTCAGTCATGTCTGACATGCAACCCCATGGACTGTAGCCCACCAGGCTCCTCTGTCCAAAGGATTCTCCAGGCAAGAGTACTGGAATGGGTTGCCTTTCTGAATGTATTGGGGATGCTTAAAACCCTGATATATGCTCACTGCTTAGAAAACTAAAATTTATTAAACAATATGCCTGTTCTTCCCATCTACACCCTTTAGGTAATATTCCATATAGATGTCTGATGGCAAAAGATGGAAGAATTATAGACCTGCTGTAGGACTGATTATTTTTTCCTCACTGTTTCTGTTTCGGCACCTAAATTAACTTTGTAGAAAACGCGTTGTTGTTGTTCAGCTGCCTAGTCATGTCCAAATTTGTGACCCCATGGACTGCAGCACACTAAGCTTCCCTGTCCTTTACCATCTCTTGAAGTTTGCCCAAGTTCATGCCCACTGCATTGGTGATGCCATCTCATCCTCTGATGACCTCTTCTCCTCCTGCCCTTAATCTTTTCCAGCATCAGGGACTTTTCCAATGAGTCAGCTGTTCATATCAGGTGACCAAAATCCTGGAGCTTCAGCATCAATCCTTCCAATGAATATTCAGGGTTGATTTACCTTATGATTGACTGGTTTGAGCATCTTGCTATACAAGGGACTCTCAGGAGTCGTCTCCAACACCACAGTTAGAAGGCATCAATTCTTTGGCACTCTGCCTTCTTTATGGTCTAGCTCTCACAACTGCATGTGACCACTGGGAAGACCATAACCTTGACCATACGGACCTTTGTTGACAGAGTAATGTTTCTGCTTTTTAACACAATATCTAGGTTTGTCACAGCTTTCCTGCCAAGAAGCCATCGTCTTCTGATTTCATGGCTGTTGTCACCATCTGCAGTGATTTTAGAGCCCAGGAAGAGGAAATCTGTCATTGCTTCCACCTTCTCTCCTTCTATTTGTCATGCAATAAAGGCACTGGCTGTCATAATATTGTTTTTTTGTTTTGTTTTAGTATGTAGTTTTAAGCTGACCCTTTCACTCTTCTCCTTTACTTTCATCACGAGGCTCTTTAGTTCATCTTTGCTTTCTGCCATGAGAGTGGTATCATCCACATAGTTGACACTGTTGATGTTTCTCCAGCTTATCTTGATTTCAGCTGGTAACTCATCCAGTCCAGCATTTTTCATGGCATGCTCAGCATATAGGTTAACTAAACAGGGTGACAGCAGACAGATGTACTTTCTCAATCCTGAACCAATCAGTTGTTCTATACAGGGTTCTAACTGTTGCTTTTTGACCCGCATACAAGTTTCTCAGGAGACAGGTAAGATGATCTGGTTTTCCCATCTCTTTAGGGCCTTTCCACAGTTTGTTATATTATACACAGTCAAAGGCTTTAACATAGTCAATGAAACAGAGGTAGATGTTCTTCTGAAATTCTCTTGCTTTCTCTATAATCCAGCAAATGTTGGAAATTTGATCTCTGATTCCTCTGCTTTTTCTAAACCCAGCTTGGACGTCTGAAAGTCCTTGGTTCACTTAATGCTAAAGTCTAGCATGCAAGATTTTAAGCATAGCCTTACTAGCATGGGAGATGAGTGCAACTGTCTGATGGCTAGAATATTCTATAGTACAGCTGTTCTTGGGAATTGGGATGAAGATTGACCTTTTCCAGTCCTGTAGCTACTGCAAGGTCTTCCAGATTCGCTGACATATTGAATGCAGCACTTTGTAAGCATCATCCTTTAGGGTTTTGAATAGCTCTAGTGAGATTCCATCACATCCACTAACTTTATTGACGTCATAGCTTCCTAAGGCCCGCTTGATTTCACACTCCAGAATGCCTGGCTCTGTGGTAACTGACCACACCATCATAGTTATCCAGTTCATCAAGATCTTTGTACAGTTCTTCCATGTATTCTTTCCACCTCTTCTTGATCTCTTATGCTTCTACTAGGTCTCTTCTGTTCCTGTCCTTTGTTGTGCCCATTGTGGGTGAAATTTTCTCTTAATCCTTCTTACCTTTTGGGGGATGGTTTTGTTCACTGCCTCCTGTACAATACTACTGACCTCCATCCATAGTTCACCAGGTATACTGTTTACTAGATCTAATCTCTTAAATCCATTTGTCATCTCCACTGCATATTCACAGGGAATTTAAGTCATATCTGGCTGGCCTAGTGGTTTTCCCTGCTTTCCTTAGTTTAAGTCTGAATTTTTCCAGGAGAAGCTGATGGTCTGAGCCACACTCAGCTCCAGGTCTTTTTTAGCTGACTATATAGCTACTCCATCTCTGGCTAAAAAAATAATGTAATCAGTTTTATTTCAGTATTGGCCATTTGGTGATGTCCATATGTAAAGCTGTCTCTTGTTGAAAAAGAGTGTTTGCTATGATCATTAGTTCTCTTGACAGAATTCAGTTAGCCATTGCCTTGCTTCATTGTGTACTTCAAGGTCAAACGTGCCTATTACTCCAGGTATCTCTTGGCTTCCTACTTTTGCAATCCTGTGCCCAACAATGAAAAGAACATCTCTTTTGGTGTTAGTTCTAGGATGTCATCTAGGCCTTCAGAGAAGTGATCAACTTCAGCTTCCTCAGAATCCGTGGTAGGGACATAGGGTTGAATTATTGTGATGTTGAATGGCTTGCCTTGAAAAAAACCAAGATCATTCTGTCATTTTTAAGGTTGGACCCAAGTACTGTATTTCAGACTCTTTTGTTGATTATGAGGTCTACTCCATTTCTTCTAAGGGATTCTTGCCCACAGTAGCGGTCTTCTGAATTAAATTCACTCAGTTCAGTCCATTTTGGTTCACTGATTCCTAAAATGTCGATGTTCACTCTTGCCGTCTCCTGTTTGACCACTTCCAGTTTACCTTGACCCATGGACCTAACGCTCCAATTTCCTATGCAGTAATGTTCTTTACTGTACTCTCACCACCAGCCACATTCACAACTGTGCATTGGTTTCACTTTGGCCCTTTCTCTTCATTCTTTCTGGAGTTATTTCTCTACTCTTCTCCAGTAGCATAGTGGGCATCTTCCGAGATGGAGGACTCACCTTTTGGTTTAATACCTTTTTGTCTTTTTATACAGTTCATGTGGTTCTTATGCCAAGTATAATGGGGTGGTTTGCCATTTGCTCCTCCAGTGGGCCACATTTTGTCAGAACTGACCACTATGACCCTTTTGTCTTGGGTGGCCCAACATGGCACAGCTCATAGCTCAGTAACAGCTCATAGCTCAGTAACACAAGTCCCTTCACCCCAACAAGGCAGTAATCTGTGAAGGGGAGAAAACGCATTACCTGGAGTTAAAGTAAGTTACAGTACAATGGTGGAAGAGATGCTATGTGTATTTTCAATATAATAATGATGCGTGTACTAGAATAAAGTCACGTCTTTCTACTTCCATTCTGTAATTGTTTTTAAAGTGACATGTAAGAAGTATAATGGGAAAATGGTTTAGTTGTCTCTAAGAGGGTGTAAGTGCCATTCTCTGCCCCCAAGTACTGTTGAGGGACACTTCTATACAAGCAAGTTGGTGATAATGATAGTAGTCAGCACTTACTGAACACTTGCACGTATCCAAATACCCAATGCCTCATTCACTAATCCATCATCATAACCATCATTTGAAGAAGGTACAGATATAACTGGCGTCTGACATGTAAGCAAGCCAAAGCCTACAGAGTTTTGATCACTACGCCAAGACACCAGGACTGGGCCCAGATGGTCAGACCCACTCCCCCTACATCTTAACAAAAGACTCTTACAGCTTTCTTGCTGTTCAGTCACTAAGTCTTGTGCAACTTATTGCGACTCCATGAATTGCAACACACCAGGCTTCCCTGCGCTTCACGTCTCCGGGAATTTGCTCGACATGCGTCCATTGAGTCAGTGGTATTACCTAACTATCTCATCCTCTGCTACCCGCTTCTCTTGGCTTCAGTCTTTCCCAGCATGAAGGTCTTCTCTATTGAGTTGGCTCTTCACATCAGGTGACCAAAGGATTGGAGCTTTAGCTTCAGCATCAGTCTTTCCAATGAATATTCAGGGTTGATTTCCTTTATGATTGGCTGATTTGATCTCCTTGCTATCCAAGGGACTCTCAAGAGTTTTTTCTAGCATCACAATTAGAAAGCATAAATTCTCAGTGCTTAGCCTTCTTTAAGACCCAACTCTCATATCCATACATGACTATCCATACACAGCTTTGACTATATGGACCTTGGCGAGCAAAGTGATGTCTCTGCTTTTTAATATGCTATCTGAATTTGGCATAGCTTTTCTTCCAAAGAGAAAGAGCCTTTTAATTTCATGGCTGCAGTTATCACCTGCAGTGAATATGGAGCCCAAGAAAATAAAATTGGTTACTCTATCCACTTTTTCCCCTTCTATTTGCCACAAAATGATGGGGCCAGATGTTAAGAGCTTTGCTTCTTGAATGTTGATTTTTAAGCCAGCTTTTTCACTGTCCTCTTTCACCCTCTTCAAGAGGCTCTTTAGTTCCTCTTTATGTTCTGCCATTTGAGTGGTATCATGTGCATATCTGAGGATTTTCATATTTTTCCTGACAATCTTGATTCCAGCTTGTATGTCATCCAGCCCAGCATTTTGCATTTGTACTCTGCATGTAAGCTAAGTAAGAAGGGTGACAATATACAGCCTTGACATACTCCTTTCCCAATTTTGAACCAGTCCATTGTTCCATATACCGTTCTAACTGTTGCTTCTAGACTTACATACAAGATCGGGTACTCCAATCTCTTTAAAAATGTTGCAGTTTTTTGTGATCCACAAAACCAAATGCTTTGGTGTAGTCAATTAAACAGAAGTAGATGATTTGCTGGAATTCCTTTGCCTTCTCCAGGATCCAACAAATGCTGACCATTTGATCTCTGGTTCCTCTGCCTTTTCTAAACCCAGCTTGTACATCTGGTGGTGCTGATGATGATAGTAGGAGTAGTAGTGATAATAATGATAATAAACCAGCATCAGTTTTCATATTTTATATGACTACCACTTTCAAATTTCAGCTGAGGCACCACATGAAAGTTTACTCTTCTGTATTCCTTCACCTTTTTGAAAAATGAACTTAATAATTTTCTTGGATTATTTATTATTATTATTATTTCATTTGATTCTATATCTAATAACTATAGAGTCGACACAACTTAGTACCATACAGAAAATGTTTTTTGTTTCTGCAGAAATGTGAAAAATGTAGCATTATCTACTTATTACACATTAAGACATTCTCAAAAGTTTCTTTTTATCAAGGGAAAGTAAAAAAAAAAAATATGTGCAAGAAGCTTTGCTGTCTCTTAGATGACTCTTGTGTTTAGCAGAGTACACCCCCTTCTTGGTCTTCTATGCTGACTTCACTTTTGAAAGAAAAATGGCCCTGTGTCCTTGGTAAGCCTCTTTGAGCCATACAAGCCCCCACCAGTAAATGCCATCCTGCCACTCATGTGGACTGGTTCTTACCACCTCACAGAACTGGGACTTGTCTGACAGGGACCTTGAATAATGTAAAGCTTACATCTCACAGGTCTGACTGAGATGGTGTACTCCTCTTGGGTTTGTTTTTTTTTTTTTTTTTGATTAGTAGAAAACATTTATTTCAGCTTCAAACATGTAAAGGGGCCAGGCTGTGGCTTACCTTTGTTACATAAAGCATATTTATAATATTTGCAGTATTTAAAGTAGCACTTTTTGCAAAAAAAAAAAAAGTCTAACAAAATCCCACATTCATTCATGATAAAGGCATTCTGCTGACAACAAACAATAGGAATTTTAATTTTTTAAAAATCAATACTTTAGCACAAAAAATTTAGCACTGAGGTATAAATCTAAAAAAAAATTTGAACAGGATCTATATGCATAAAACTACAGAACACTAAAAAAAAGTTTTAAAAAGATATCCAAATAAATGGAAAGCTCTTCCATGTTCATGGACTGAAAAATTCAATGTTGTTAATGTGTCATTCCTTCCCAAATTGATTTACAGATTGAGATTCAACACTGCTGTGCTTAGTTGCTTGGTTGTGTCCGACTCTCTGTGACTCCATGGACTGTAGCCTGCCAGGTTCCTCTGCCCATGGGGATTCTCCAGGCAAGAATATTGGAATGCATTGCTATGCCCTTCCCTGGGGGATCTTCCCAACCCAGGGATCAAACCCAGGTCTCCCGCAATGCAGGTGGATTTTTTACTGTCTGAGCCAAGATCCAGATTCAACACAACCTCAATCAAAATACAGCAAGCTATTTTGTAGACATTTATAAACTAATTCTAATATTTATGTGATAAAACAAAGGTGTAGGGTGGCTAAAACACTTTTAAAAGAATAATAAAGTGGAGAAATTAGTCAACTTGATATTAAGGCTTCCTTGTAGTTTCAGTAATCAGGACAATGACATTGGTAGAGGAATAAATCAACAGAACAAAATACAGATAACCAGAAAAAGTCCCACATAAATATGCCCAATTGATTTTTTATAAAGATTAAAAAGGAATTCAATTCAGGAGGATAACTTTTTCAATAAAGGTTGCTGAAACAACTGAGCACTGACCTAAACCTCACATTTTTTTTTAATTGTTTTTGCCATACATTGTCATGATATCACCATGGGTTTACATATGCTTCCCCTCCGGAACCCCTCTCCCTCTTCCCTCCCCTCCCCCCCGGGAAATCTCGCTGCACCAGCCCCGAGCATCAATCCTCTTGGGTTTTAAGCAGCTTTGATGTTCTTGCTTGAGAACATTTTACTTTATTTTTAATTAATTAATTTATTTTTCTCTTTACATTATTGTGTTGGTTTTGCCATACATTGACATGAGTCCGCCATGGGTATAGCTTCAGAACATTTTAACAGCAAGGAAGTCTTATAAACTGGCTTCATTTCTGAATCTCTAAGTGTATTAATGGTATGTAGACTTGTGATTTAGTAGGGAAATACCACTGATGTTTGCGTTTGTAATTATTATTTTTTCTCTCTTCTTTACTATAGAGTTAATTGTCAGGTACATGAGATTTTTTTTTGCACTCTTTTTCAGTCATTTCAAATATTATTGTAATTGTGACATTTTGGCTCATTTAGGCTATCCTAATTCTTACTTAGCTTTCCCCACCTCCCCCCACCTCCAGGAAAATATGTTGAATAATAGTGAATTTTTCTCCAGTGAAATATCAAAGGCTTCTACAAAACTTCAAAGATCTTCTCAGCAAAGTGAATGGATTTTTAAGGTTTATTATTATTTTTACATTTTCCAATCAAGGCTAATGTTTATTACTAAAGAACTGCGTGCTGCTAATAAACTAGTTGGCAGTCTTTGGAAGTTGGTGGTAATGAGTTCCATGAGAGCATACACAATTTTGTGGGTCTTAGAAAGTGCATGAGGTCACATATACAGCAAAGAAACCTAAAGACATTAATGAGTTACATAACTGTTGTCTTTCTGTCCCTAATGAAAGCATGCAGTGCACTGTTGTCCACAGCAAGCCTACTGGAAGAGTCCGCTCTGGGCAGAATTCAGTACTCACATATTCACCTTCCACTGTTTCACTTAGATTTCTGATGCATCTTCTTTCTTTTCTCTCAGGTCTTGGCCCAGAATAGACTGTAAAACTCAGTCTCACTACAAAGGAGATGCCTTTAGTTTGACATTCTCTTTCTCTCCAGGGGAGACTCTTTTGAACAAAGATCCAACCTTGAGCTGGAGGAATGGAGTCCTCCGAGTGGGTCTTTGGGCACACATGAGGAAGTGGGTGGAGGCTCAGAAGGCAGAGATGAACCAGGGGGAGGGAAGTCCCAGCAACCCAGGAGGTCCTGGGCAGATGTGCATGAATCCAGCCTCAAATGCAGCTTCTCTACTTTCTAATAGTGAATGAAAGCCAGAGTCAGGTGCCTTACATGTAATCCTGAGCAACAGGAAACAGCCAAAGTGGCACAAATGCCATCTTCAGTTGAGAAGCAGATTTAATTCTATCGGAGTCAAAATAGAAGGTAGGATTTCCAAAAGGGCAGTGATCAGAGGTACTGTGATTGAAGCTGCTTTCATAGCTGACTGTCTACAAGAGGAGACTCAGATAAGCCTTGAGAGGTACCACATAGAGGGGAGAAAACCTGAGGTGCTTCCTTGGGAACACCTCACCAACACTCATTCCAGAGGTAGAAAATCAACTGCAGAGGGTCACAGAGAGAGTTGAGGTTGGGGGTTGTGTAGATGATGTGGTAGAAACAAAAGCTGAAATTGTGGTTTGACAGTAAACTTAGCTCCAGTGTGAAGAATTGAAAAATAACTGTACTGAATAAAAATGAGGAAAATCTTTAAGGAAAAACAGGAAGGAAACACATGGCCTGTGTTCCAGCAAAACCTCTGCTACTTCAGCACCTTCTACCTCATCATCCTATCCTCGAGCTCCCTTCCTTAGTCCAGCCTTCCTCCTCACAATATCAACCTTATCGTATTATAATCCCCACAAGATTTCAGTAGATCTTCATTGGCATTGGAAGAATATCCAGGTGCACTGTGAAATTTAAGTCCATGCAACATTGGCCCATAGCTTCATTCCCAGGCTTCTCTCGGGTCAACGTCCCTTCAAATCCTCCCTTCTTCCTTTTAGATTATTCCCTGCTCCCCAAGTCAGTCATCACTTACTTTTTCCATCTTGGATTGTATTGTATCCCATTTCTTGGAATATCTCTCCTTTGTCTTTGTCTTCTCTTTGTAATAAAGTTCTGTGGCACAAACTCCAGTAACGATGCAGCGATCTGAATGAATCACTTAGAGAAAGGATGGATTGGCATTACTTGCAATTCTGGAGACTTGATTGGGCATCACCTGCCTATAACTTGGATACTACTAAGTTTTATGAAGGTGAATTTTGCAATATTTTAATTAGAATATAAATACTAGAGTTTAAACACTTCCTGGTTAATTGATAAGCTCAAACTTAATTGATAAGCTTGAAAAAATACTTAGAATAGTATTTGGTTTTGAAACAGGTAATCTACACTGACTAGCAAGTAGAGCAACATACAGACACAGGCATTATTTAGAATGCATTTAAGGGTAAAATTAGGTGACATATATGTGAAGGATCTTGACATGGATTTCAGGAAATGAAGCCAAACTGCAGGTGAATGAGATATGCTATATATTTTTTAAAGAAATAGATTTTAAAAAATGCTTCCTGTATTCAAAAAACTCATAGATAAGCAGAATGCATGAGTTCTGGTAAAAATACGTCATTGGACTTGAAAGAGCAAACTCACAAGAGAGTGAAAGTATAAAAAGCAACAAAACCTGAGGAATATGGTTGAAAGAGCCAAATACAAATAGGATACCTGGAGAAAATACACTTAGCCATGTACTTTATTTTGGAATCAGGAAATTAAGAAAATGTTTCATTTATATATCAAATATATTAATGAAATAAAACAATAGGATTAGAAACTAATTCTTATTCTCCAAATAGCCAGGCTCTTGCTGCAAATCTGATGTATCGTAAATCACCATTCTATGGGGAAAGGGGTTTGTTCAGGAAAGCCTCTGCCATTTGGAATTGCTAGGAGGCTGTTCTCAAGCAGTAGCAAGCCCTATATATCTAAATACTGTGTGATTTGCAGGTGGTTCTGGTTTTGTTTTGGGGCTTCCCTGGTGACTCAGAAGGTAAAGAATCCGCCTGCAATTCAGGAGACCTGGGTTCGATCTCTGGGCTAGGAAGATGCCCCAGAGTAGGAAATGGCTACTCACTACAGCATTCTTGCCTGGAGAATCCCATGGACAAAGGAACAGTCCATGGGGTCGCAAAGAGTCATACATGACTGAGCAACTGATACTACTTGGTTTTGTTTTAGCAATTGAATTAAGTCTGGGTATTTGGTTATGTGACTTTAAAAAAAATCAGCTTCATGTATATGAATTGCTTTTTTCTTTTTGGTATGTATTTAGGATTTGAACATATTTTTGAGGTCAACTTGGTTTTGTGCTCACATAGTTACTTTTACAAACTAGTCTTTTGAAATGAAGATAATTGTCTTCTGTCTTTGAAGTAAGTGAAATACAATTTTAAAATTACTTTGACTACATGTTTCTCAAAATAGTATAAAATATTTACAAATATAAGCAATGACACCACCTTGGAGTACTATGGACTCACTGTGGGTATCAAATAATCATTACTCACTGCTTTGATAATTACTTTCTCTTGTGAAGATTAACAAAGTATATTGACCCAAGAGGAAAGCATTAGCCATGGAGAATGTAATTGGTCTTTACTTCAGGCCCTAATTGTTTTGCATACTGCTGTAGTCATCAGTTTGTCAAATGAAGGAACTCAGAATGAAACTGGTAGGTTTCATTCACTTCTCCATTATTCTCTTTAAACACAGTGATGATCCCTCTATGATGACTTGAATCAAAGCATCTGAATTATTTTGTTGAGAAAAGATGTTGCATATTTATTTGGATGTGTCTCGAAATGGGAGGCTCATTGCTCTTGGAGTTAGATCTTTTTGGTTAACAGTCTATCTATTTTAGAATTGCATAAATTCTGAAATCATGAGTATGGTTTCCAGAATGATCTTGCATCTGTGACTTGCTTCTCTCTTCAATCATTTCAACCCAATTCTTCCTTTGGAAGATGTACTACAAGTGTGCTTGGAATACATATTAGGCGTGGATGAGTAAATCCATTTTATTTCAAGCATTAAGACCCTAAAATATCCTTCGATTTTAATATTTAATTTAATGTATATAACAACCACAATTAGTGTTGTCTATTTGTTAAAAATTGTTGTAATTTGTTAAAAAATTTTAAAAAGCATGAATAATATGTTTTGAGATCATTGTTAATTGAAATTGACTGTACATACCTTTTATTTTTATTTGGATACATTGTAAAAGTTTATATGAAATTAGACATTCTGATGCTGAGTATTTGCTAACCTTCAATAATATTTCTAGACTCTCCAGGGATGACGTAAAAGCATGTAAGACAGTAAAGAGGGTGGAGCCCTTGACTGGAGTTGAAAACTGAATGCTTCACTGTTTAATTTTTAGCATTTGATGTGAGAATATCCTACCAGGCAGTTACGCTGCCTGTTACTTTGGCACAGTAATGATTCCCATTTCTACCACAATCAGTGGCATCATGTTGCATGAATCCGTGTTTGTAGTATTTAAGATATGAGAACTTAAATCTGTTAATGCCTGCATCTCATTTCTTTAAACCTTTTATGCTTCTCAGGAGAGGTTTACCATTTTCCTTACATAAGTCTTTCACAGTTCTTAAGTATATTCCTAAGGTTTTGTTTTAAATCCTTATTGCTATGTTTTAACCCTCTTACACCTGCATAAGGTTTATTTTCTACATAGTTGTGGTTTATATATGTTAAAATGTGATTTTTTTTACCCCTAACTAGCAACTTCATTGAACTCATTTCTCAGTATTTGTTGATTGTCTTGTTTTGTCTTTTACAAGAAATTAATTTTTTTATTCTGAATAATTATACTTCTTATTTATTTTTTTCATCTAATTGCATAAGCAAAACACTGAGAAAAACAAGAAGCTAAGCTGAAATAAGAGAAGTAAGCATCTTATTCTTGGATCTTTCATAAGAATGCTTTCTGGTTTGTTACTAAGTTTAATGTTGGCTTTTGTTATATTAAATTCTCATAAGATATTATTTTCTTGTATCCACAAATTTGATGATTCAAATCAAGAAAGGGTATTAAATTTTACTAAATGTATTTTGATTATTATCAATATTTAGTGTAGCTTTTAATTTTTCTCCTCTATATTAGCACTTGGTAAATATTTCCAAATATTAAATCATTTTCAGTTTTTGAAGAAACATAACTTAGTGATGATTCATTATTATTTCAAATTTTATCTAAAGTCTTTGTCCTACTGCATTAAATGATTTATAAATTTTTCATCTCATTTTTAATAAAGATTGATGTGAATACATTTTTATGATGTATTTTTCTTTTTTTAATTTTTTTATAATGTATTTTTCAAGTTAGGAATCATATTGGTTCAAAAGTAGTGAGCAAAATGATTCAAAAGTACTTCATATTATTTTTATGATCATTATTTATTATATGAACATAATATATTTATTTAAAATGATTTTCTAGAAGAGATTATGAGGATGAAAATGACCTATTTTTAAATGTAGTGGATTCTTTATCAGAGTTATGTTTTTTTTTTAATATTTGGCTTTTATCTAATAAGTTATCAAAAGAATACTAGATGCTATGGTGGTGCATATGTGCTCAGTCATGTTGGATTCTTTACAGCCCCATGGACTGTAGACAGCCAGACTCCTCTGTCTGTGGACTTTTCCAGGTAAGAATACTGAAGTGGATTGGCATTCAATCTTCCTGACTCAGGGATCGAACCTGTGTCTCCTATGTCTCCTGCATTGGCAGGCAAATTCTTTACCACTGAGCCACCTAGAAAGCTCATAGATACTATAAATATAAATAAATAATAAATAAATATGATAATATTTATAAATATAATAATAGTATAATAAATAAATATAAATAAATTTATATTATTAATTTCCCCTACTCCTAGGCTATTCATTGGTATCAGTTATAACACCCTGGCCAACATATTTTGGGGGCAATCAGCTTTGGCTTCAGTGACTGTTGGCTACCAGGATGGGATAGTGAAGTGTATGAAAACTTCACTGTCGTCTGCCTAGGTACGTGAAGGAACCAGTCTTCAGGAGTAAGATGCCTAGTGATCTTTAGAAGCATAAAGCTTTAGAAAGCAGAAACACTTAGATTCAGGCAATTGCTTCTTAGTTTATGATCTGAATCTGTGAGAGTTGCAACTATTGGACCAATAGTTATTTTAATAAGCTGGGATTTTGCAGAAAACCACTTCAGATATTTCTTGTGTTATCTTTTAAACAGTGGCAAGACAGGGCTATGTCATCAAAAAATAGTAACACTAATAAAAAGATGGAATAGCATATCTTTTGAACCTGCCCTACTAGTGTTACTATAGTGATGTCTGAGACTGTTCCTACCAGTTATTCATAGGCTTCAAAGAAGAAAATTCTCGTGGTAATCATTATCAACATCATGTCACAGCCTTAGCTTGTTGTACAAAATCTTAGTATCAGGCACTAAGGTCTTCATCCTGCAGATGTCACTCCATTTATTCTTATCATCCTTGCTTTAAAGATGAGGTTCAGAAAGAAGCATTAACTTGCCCAACTTTGTGGAGCTAGTCAGTGGAAATAGGATTCAATTCCAAGACTTTTTTTTTCCCCCTGAGGCTAAGCTTTCTGTGCTATACCAGATTACATACGCTTTAGAGAGAAACATCTTATTCACAGAAATAGAGAATTCTTGTGTCTGTTCTTCTTTTGATCATCTTGATGAAAATACTACCTATTTAATGTTTTTGAGTGATACAAAAGTTTGACTTAGAACATATGTGTTTGGTTCAGGGGAGCCAGATACTATTGGGGTAGAGTTAGTATTTTTTTTAATTAAAAAATATATCCAAGATTAGTTGATTTACAAAGTTGTTAATTCCTGCTGTACAGGATCATTACATTTATCACAAGACAGTGAATATAGTTCCCTGTGCTATCTATTCTGATCTTTTTGTTGAGTTGCTATGTTAATTGTGGTTATTCAAAATAGAAAAAAAAGGGGGGGTTTTAATACTGTATTGTTTTACTAGTAAGATGCTACCTTGAAGTGAGGCTGATATAAATAAAGGAAAACAAATGAGTTTCCACATAGAGGTAGCATTGCTGAGACAATGGGTGCCTCTGTATATTGGAGCATCTGGGAGCTGAATTTTCCAGAGTCAGTGAGAATTGACTCATGACTGGATGATTCATCCTCAATGAAGGCATCAAAGTTGCTGATAGAAAGTGTCAGAGAAGAAAATTAACTCAGAGCCAACACTTCAGGAGTTGAGTTCATTTGGAAGAAGCAGTTTCATCACAAATCTAAAAATGATCTCTATACTGTTTTCTTTGTCTCTATTTGATACAAGTGCAGACGAAGCAGCATTTCCTTGTTTATTCTGCTCCTGTTTGTTCCCAATAACACAGTGGGGAAGAAATCACAGGGGCACATTTTGATACTAGGAATATATCCATAAATCCTTAATAAGAAGCCTAAGCTTTTAGCTTACAGATAGATCTAGGGCATCACCCTAACAGCCCAGGCTTTGGCTTTCAACGGGAGATATGCAGAAGGAAGGAATCCTGTTTCAACCCATATGTCTAAAGCTGATTTTTCTTTTTAAGACTCAGTTTCCTCAGAAATTTTACCACAATGCAGTGATGGCTTGCTTGTTCTTGACTATTAATTTCACATTAGAAAGACATTTCAATAGTTTGCATGTAAAAACCAAATCATTATGTTGAATTATATGTGCTATTTTTACCTGTTACCCACAACTGGGTCTCACTCTTGGTTAATGTCAATCCCAAAGACACAACCAAGGCAAAGAGTAGGAGAAAGAAGGATTTATAACCTATAACAAGTAAGGAAAACATCAGGGATCTTTACCAAAATAGGGCCTTCCCAAAAGTAAAACTGAAGAAGTTTTAAGCTAAGGTACATGCATATTCGTGAAGGGACTTGGGCGGTCAGAGTCCAAGCTTTAGTTAAGGGAGGTCGAGCAGGTCAGAAAAAGTCAACCTCATCATCCTTTAGGTTTCTTTAGATGGGGGTTGAGTGCCTGGGGTTTTTAAAATCTGAAAAACAGTTGAGGAAAATGCTTCAGGCTAGTCTTTACCATTGAAACACGACTAAGAGTCTTCACAATGGATTGTATTGTTACTTCCCTTGCCTGATAAAAATTTGTTTTCTTTTTTTTTTTTTCCTTTTGTTATTGTTCAGTTGCAAAGACCTGTCTAACTTTGCAACCCCATTAACTGCAGCATGCCAGGCTTCCCTGTCTTTCAGATCACTAAATACTGAGACTCATTCACAGGGAAACTTTGTGGCCAGCTCAGAGCACTAAGTGGCTTAGACCAAAAGTGTTTTCTCTTATGTCAAGAAAGCCATGCCTTATAAGTCAGAAAAAAAAACACCAATACAGTATAAACACATATATTTGGAATTTAGAAAGATGGTAACGATGACCCTATATGCAAGATAGCAAAAGAGACACAGATGTAAAGAACAGACTGTTGGATTCTGTGGGAGAAGGTGAGGGTGGGATGATTTGAGAGAATAGCATTGAAACATGTGTATTATCATATGTGAAACAGATCGCCAATCCAGGTTCGATGCCTGAGACAGGGTACTCAGGGCTGGTGCACTGGGATGACCCTGAGGGATGGGATGGGGAGGGAGGTGGGAGGGGGTGTCAGAATGGGGACACATGTACACCCATGGCTGATTCATATCAATGTATGGCAAAAACCACCACAATACTGTAAAATAACTAGCCTCCAATTAAAATAAAAATCAAAAAATAAAGAAAGGAAAGAAAGCCATGCCTTGACCTCTCTCTGCAGACTCCCTAACCTATCTGCTTACGTTTTCCTATTGAACTGCAAGTCTTTGCAAGCGAAGGCTGGGCTTTATCCTCACTGGGACTTCAGCTGTAACAACTTTTAATACAATGCCTAGAGCATGTTGGGATTCCCAGGTGGCACTAGTGGTAAAGAATCCAGCTGTCAATGCAAGAGACACAAGAGTCGTGGATTTGATCCCTGGATAGGGAAGATCCCTTGAAGGAGGAAATGGCAACACATGCCGGTATTCTTGTCTGGGAAATCCCATGGACAGAGGAGCCCGTTGGGCTATGGTTTTAGAGTTGCAAAGAGTTGAACACGACCAAGCACACAGAGTGCATGGGCTTCCATTAAATTACTTTCAAATAATAAATTTTTACTATTGTTAAGAACAAGGAAACGTCTCAAGAAACAATATTTTTAATGGAAATTGGTGTAGATCTCTTTCATTCAAATTATTTTTCTCACACAGAGTAAAATTCTGTTCTAGTATTTTATTACACCGTTTGGTTAACAGAAAATCAGTTCCTGATATATTATATAAAATGTACTTGCTTGGATTCTAGAGTCCTTGAAGAAGAAGTTCTTAGTGTCCATTGTTGTTTGAAGTGCTGTCTCTGTGACTAAAGTTTTGAGTTGCAAGTCATGTTTTTATTGGTTTTGAGTCATGACTAAAACCAAGACTTAAGCAATCCTCCCTGATTTTATATTCTTGTGGGATGGATTTCAGTCCATCATTGATTCTGAAAGAAGATAACAGAAGATCTCAGGGCGAAGAGTAAAGAGGAAGGTGGAAATGCAATGGAGCCACAGACTCACATTCAACAGCCTTCAGATGGAAAGTATTTGAATAAAATATTCCAGATGTATCCACAAAGCAAAACTTGTGTTTGCTTCATGTTGGCAACTGTTTGCATAGTATTTACATAATTTTAGGTATCAGGAATAATCCAGAGATGGTTTACTGTATATGGAGGGGGATCTGGTTGGGTGTTATGCAACGACCTTGCCCTTTTATGTGTGGGACTTGAGCATCCTTGGGGTTTGGTGTCTGCGGTCATCCAGCCCAGTTACTGAGGGGAGGACTCTAATTGTTTGGAAATTGGGGATTCAGTCTACTGAAGGTAAGGAGCTGGGTCACAGCTCCCTCCAAGTGAGTGCAGAATACTTGAAGTGCTAGACAGCCAATCAAATGTAGGAATCAGCCTGAAGGAAAAGAAAGTAGTAAGGGAAATATATAAACATTGCCTGCACTCTCAGTGGGAAAATGAAAGGACTCTTAAATCTGTAACCATAAACCTGCTTTCACTATGGTTGTTTCCAGTGTGTTGTAGGGATCCTGGGATGTGTGCCCTGGGATATCTGACAGAAACACATACACATGACCTACCCAGAGTGGTGATGTCTTCAACCAGTGACTTTTCATGGCTTTCTAAGATCCCAGGCAGGTGGGAATCCTTGCACCAGAATCCATCTAAGACACTGAAAAGCAAATTACTGAGAATCTGTACCACAACAACAGCAGAATTTGAACTCCAAACACTCTATCTGCAAAAGAGAATTAACATTAATAATGCATAATTTTCAGTTGAGTTCAGTCTCTTAGTCATCTCCAACTCTTTGCAACCCCATGAACTGCAGCACTCCAGGCCTCCCTGTCCATCACCAACCCCCGGAATCCACCTAAACCCATGTCCATTGAGTCAGTGATGCCATCCAACCATCTCATCCTCTGTCGTCCCCTTCTTATCCTGCCCTCAATCTTTCCCAGCATCAAAGTCTTTTCCAATGAGTCAGCTCTTCGTATGAGGTGGCCAAAGTGTTGGAGTTTGAGCTTCAACATCAATCCTTCAAATGAACAACCAGGACTTATCTCCTTTAGGATGGAGATCAAGGAATTCTCAAGAGTCTTCTCCAACACCACAGTTCAAAAGCATCAATTCTACGGTGCTCAGCTTTCTTTATAGTCCAGCTCTCACATCCATACATCACTACTGGAAAAACCATAGCCTTGACTAGACTGACTTTTGCTGGCAAAGTAATGTCCCTGCTTTTTAATAAGCTGTCTAGGTTGGTCATAACTTTCCTTCCAAGGAGTAAGTGTCTTTTAATTTCATAGCTGCAGTCACCATCTGCAGTGATTTTGGAGCCCAGAGAAATAAAGTCAGCCACTGTTTCCACTGTTTCCCCATCTATTTGCCATGAAGTGATGGGACCAGATGCCATGATCTTAGTTTTCTGAATGTTGAGCTTTAAGCCAACTTTTTCACTCTCCTCTTTCACTTTCAGCAAGAGGCTTTTTAGTTCTGCTTCACTTTCTGCAATAAGGGTGGTGTCATCTGCATATCTGAGGTTATTGATATTTCTCCTGGCAATCTTGATTCCAGCTTGTGCTTCCTCCAACCCAGCATTTCTCATGATTTACTCTGAATATAAGTTAAATAAGCAGGGTGACAATATACGACCTTGACATACGCCTTTTCCTATTTGGAACAGTCTGTTGTTCCATGTCCAGGTCTAACTGTTGCTTCCTGACCTGCATACAGATTTCTCAAGAGACAGGTTACATGGTCTGGTATTCCCATCTCTTTCAGAATTTTCCACAGTTTATTGTTATCCACACATTCAAACGCTTTGGCATAGTCAATAAAGCAGAAATAGATGTTTTTCTGGAACTCTTGCTTTTTTGATGATCCAGGGGATGTTGGCAGTTTGATCTCTGTTTCCTCTGCCTTTTCTAAAAACAGCTTGAACATCTGGAAGTTCATGGTTCATGTATTGCTGAAGCCTGGCTTGGAGAATTTTAACCATTACTTTACTAGCATGTGAGATGACTGCAATTGTGTGGTAGTTTGAGCATTCTTTGGCATTGCCTTTCTTTGGGAATGGAATGTAAACTGACCTTTTCCAGTCCTGTGGCACTGCTGAGTTTTCCAAATTTTCTGGTATATTGAGTGCAGCACTTTCACAGCATCATCTTTCAGGATTTGAAATAGCTCAACTGGAATCCCATGACCTCCACTTGCTTTGTTCGTAGTGATGCTTCCTAAGGCCCACTTGACTTCACATTCCAGGATGTCTGGCTGTAGGTGAGTGATCACACCATTGTGATTACCTGTGTCATGAAGATTTTTTTTTTGTACAGTTCTTCTGTGTATTCTTGCCACCTCCTCCTAATATCTTCTGCTTCTGCTAGGCCCCTACCATTTCTGTCCTTTTTTGAGCCCATCTTTGCATAAAATGTTCCCCTGGTGTCTCTAATTTTCTAATTTTCAAGGCCATCCCCAAGAAAAAGAAACACAAAAAAGCAAAAGTTATTTGAGGAGGCCCTACAAATAGCTGTGAAAAGAAGGGAAGTAAAAAGCAAAGGAGAAAAGGAAAGATATACCCATTTGAATGCAGAACTCCAAAGAACAGCTAGGAGAGATAAGAAAGCCTTCCTCAGTGATCAATGCAAAGAAATAGAGGAAAACAATAGAATGGGAAACACTAGAGATCTCTTCAAGAAAATTAGAGATACCAAGGGAACATTTTATGCTTGATTTTAGGGGTTAAAGAAAAAGGCAAATCCTAAATATGGAACACTAATGTGTTATAAAGAAGCATTGAGGATTAAACATTCTAAGAACTTTACGCATTTGGGTATAATGTTCAATTGTAGACTTTAATTATACATATTAAATTGTAATGGAAATAGAACATGTAACTTCTAAGAAAGTAGAGGGGAAAAAAAGAATTTAAAAAAAAAAAAATATATTAGCCCTAAGCCAGAGAGGAAGATGTGTGTAAAAGGCTTATAAGAGACATTTTTATAAGTACTTGAGTACTTTTTATGTACTTGAGTTACATGTTTTCATGTGGATAAATTTCAGAAACATAATATTGAAAGTTGTATGCCAAATATTCACATCATCTGTATGAAAATTTCAAAATATATTAAACTCTTCTCCATATTCTTTATTTTATTGTATGCATATAATATATGCATGCGTGTATTATCAAATTATTTAAATTAAAATGAATAGAAAGTTCAGGACAAGTATTGTCTGTGAGGAAGAAAAGGCTTTGTTTTGAGTGACATGTCAACTCTCTTTGTAACATTTTAAAGTTAAAAAAAAATCCAAGATTTGTATTAAGAGTATTATTCCATTAACACCATTAAAAAAAATCATAATTTTCTCTTTAACTCTGAACTTTTTTGAAGAAGGTATAGTAGGGCATATGCTTTATATGAAAGTTAGTTTGTAGGTAAAAATATCTGGAGGGCGTCCTTCTTTAGATGAGGACAGCTCCTGGTATAATCATCAGGTACCTAAAGTTTGACTGGGGCTTCTGACTTTATCTTTTTTGGGGATGCAATGGCTTACCTAAACTGAAGCCATGTCTTCTGTCAGGAGGAAGGGAGAAAACCAACCTCAAGGGAGCAGTTATTTCAAGCTGTCACACAGGGACTGTGGTTGCGTTTTCACATCAAGCTAGGTGGACTCATGTCATCTCTGTGGTGTGAACTCAGCGGTGGTATTGGGTGTAATCTTCAGCTTTAGGCCAAGGCTTCAGGGCCGGGATGTAGGAATACCACATCCACTCGGGTGTTACAAATATGACCTCTCTGAGGCTCCATGGTGTGTGGCAGTCCTCAGTCCTGAAGCTCTGAATCTTGGTGTGTGTTCTTTGAAAATCTCTCTCTCCTTCCAGCAAACCTTGGTTTCTCCAGAAAATCTCTCGCTCTTAGATTAAAGCTTTACAACGCTTAGAGAGTGAAATAACATTCTCTATGTCTCAGTTCTAGAGCAAAACAGAGTTCATGGCACACAGGCAGAACTAAATAAGAAGGAGAAGTTTTCCACCCCTCTTTCCAAGGATATACATGGTACTCATCTCGCCTCTGCAGTGCTATGGATGGAGGGCCCTTGGGAGATGATTAGGGTGAGAGCTGGTTATGAAAATGGGACCCTTACAAAGGGACTCTGTTTCTTATCAGGAGAGACTCAGGAGAGCAGCCCACGCCTCTCCCCCACCCCGACCCAGCCTGATCCAGGTGTTCAGACAGACCCTGGAGCCAACAAGAGGTCCCTCACCAGAAACCCAGGGCTCTTGAACATCCAGCTTCCAGGCCCGTGGGAAACGAATTCCTGTTCTTCAGGTTCCCAGAGTCCCTAGTATTTTGTCATGGAAGCCCCAAGACACTGAGATGCTAATGATTTGGTAAAATGTCATCTTCAAAGTGATTAGTGATTAGCCCGCCATAGGTGAACCATCATTATAGTAACTCGTGTGTGTTTCATGTTTGTCATAGGGATACAATTGCATGTATACTTACAGTCCTTCGAGGAAGATAGTATTATTACCCTCAGTTTAAAAAATGAGAAAACCTGGTATAGACAGAGTGAGATGTCACTGTTAGTATTTCATTCTGAGGTGGCTCAACTCTGTGGTTCATGCGCTAACCACAAGGCTGTATTTCCTTAAACAATAGGGCAAACCTTCCATCTGATTTTTTTAACTTCTTGGCACAGTTTTTTTTGCCTCTAGTAATTAAAGACACTTTATTCATAACTGTATTAAGAAAGGGCTAAGAAATATTAAAATGACCAGAAATATACACATTCTTAAAACTATTAAAGAAATAATTCTTAATCCATTTAGAGACAGGAAAAGTGCAAATTTGTGATTATACATGAGATGAAGAAAAATGGTGATATTTAATTTTCTAAAAGAGAAAATTATTCAACCCTTGAGTGGATGGCTAAAAATAGTTCTCATTTAAAATTGTATTGTGAAATAATAAGCCATAACAGAAAGGGTACAGTAGGACTAGTATCATAAAATTAAAATACATGGCAGAATGATATTAGTCTCTTTCAATAAAACTCCTCATGCTTAAAAACATAGTACCATAATTTATAACTCAAGGTCAAACTTTCAGTAATTTGCCCTACGTTACAGATGTAGTGGGTATGACTCACGTATAGAACATGGTGAGAAAGTTCTCAGAAGAGACGATCAATTTGAAAATGATGACCCAGGCAGATTTCCTAGATGGCTTGGTACCAATGGCTTGCATCATTTAGAAATTGCATACTTCTTCCAGATGGAATACCTGCAGCCTGTGATGAGAGGTCAGACAAGGGGCAGAAGTGGAAGGAAAATGAATTCTGCAAACTCTTTGAGCAGCTTCATCCAGACAAGACTGTTCCTTTCTGTACAGCTGTGGTCTGTACAGTCGAATCTATTCTTTCTTCATGCCTATCCTTTCTCCACAAGTCTCTGGTATTTCAGCTCCTAACTTCTCAGCTCTGTTGAGCATTCCTTGAGAGCACAGGCTCAGATAGCTTCCTTCTCCTGTGTATCCATGCCGATCCTATATTCATCATAGCGTCCAGCAAGTTCCCTGGGATTTTTCCTGTGGTCACAGCATCTGTGACATGGGGCCCCCTATCCATTTTCACTGAACCTCAATGTGCTTTTCTCTAAAGTGAAGGTAACCATTTCCCCATAGGCTAAGATTAAAGTTAACGATATTTTTACGTTCACTTGACATGTTCGCCCCTTTATTTTTACACTATTTTATGTTAGTTTTACTTAGTTCACTTTCTGTGTATCGCTTTAATCCTTACCAGTCTGTGTTACTTGCAGAGGAGGAAATGAAGGCAAGTAAGGATCAAGCAGTTGGAGCAAGATCTTAGATTTAAGGCCAAAAGTAAGAGTGAGAAATTGACATGCATATCTGAAAATTGTTCTTCACTGCATTCCATAGTATTGATTTAGCTAAAGAACACAGGACTCAAAACATAGAGGGTGGTTTATCAATTAAGCACTTAGTTTCAGTAATGACAAATCAGAAATAAATGAAGTGAAAATTTGCACAAAAAAATGCCTGTGGCCTGGTGTTGTTGTGTTGATTATCACTGCCCTGAAAGCATTTTGTAGAAGAGCCAGGAATTCCAGAAATTGTTTTGACATACCTATAAGTCAATGGAAATATATATAATTTTTGCATCTCAAACATAATATTCTTTCCATGCCATATTTATAAATAATAAATATGCTCTACATGGATTTTGTATTTTCAACAGACTTTTGGGGAAAGAAACAACTTTGGGATACAGTTTGTTAGAGACCATTTAGAATATTTATTTTGACACAACTGTGACCTCTCATGTGGAGTCCCATGGACTCCTTAAGCCTCAGGGTAGGTAGATCTCTAACTGTCTTTGGGGGTCTTCCTATACCCCTTCTTTCTCAGAAGACTAGTGCTTAATAGGAGAATATTAGAATACTTGAGTCAGTCCTTCTAAATCGTTACATTATGTTGCATTGAATAAATATGGTATAATGTAAATCATATAGTAAGCTTGTAAAGTAATACTTTGAACAGATTTTTTTTTAAGTTAAGCATATACTTACATGATGGGGAGGTGGAATTCCTTCATAACTGTTACAGTTTTCACTTATTATAAACTCAGTCACTCCTTTTTATATCATATATTCTCTTTTCTGCAGCTCTTTTGGACCGTTATTCTCTTCTGTTCTTCTTTAAAAATTGATTCGTAGGTAGCCTTCAGAAAATTGGCAGAGAATTTGCGAGTGCAGCTTTTCATAAGCACCTGCATACTACTGGCTTAAATTTGCGTCCAATAGCTAAAAATATGCTTGTCATTAGCTGTGATTTAAGAACTATCAGTGTCTAATCAATTCAGCTACTAACATTCGGGGAACGATGTCATCTAAAGAAAAAGCTGAGCCATGATTAAGACCTCATTGTTGGAGAGGAGCTCTTTTCATCAGGGTGGTGAGTACATCCTGTAAATAGCGATGAAGTGTTGGCATATTCTAAAAATTTTTTTCTGCCTGGTACAATTAAGCCTTTTCCTAGAGAAAAAGAATCTTTGAGTTACTGGCATATTTATATATATTTACCATTTTATCTTTTCAAATTTTCTTTAAATTTGCTCAAAGAAGGGACTTGTGTTGAAAAAGAAATATTTACTGATACCTAAAATTAGATGTGATAATTAGAATAGTATCTAACATGTAGTTGATAGGACTGTTTTACTCATTTTGGTGAATTCATGGATTGTAACTTGCATCTGGTTATTAAAAGAAAATTGGTTTTCCAGTCTAAATTTTGGAAGGTTGATGTAATGTGGGATGCATGTTATTCTTCCAAGTAATCATCATATCATTCAAAATACTGAGCAATATAAGCCCAAATATTACCCCAAATATCACTTATGTGTTCCCAACAAGAGGTGGCTACCATACTGAATCTTCAGTCAGCTTCCTACCATGGGGAATGTATGTACAAGTTCCTGTTAAGAAACTTTCTATTGAAAATTTTATTTCTAAGTTGAGATCGTTTTTTTAGAGCACCTTATATAAGTCACAGAAAAGTTGATGTGGAAGGTACAGAGGTTTACCAAATCCTCTAGTCCCACACACAACTTTCTCTGTTATCTAGATCACTCGTCAGAATAGTACCTTTGTTTCAATTGATGAACCTGTATTGACAAGTCATCATCACCCAAAATGTATAGTTTACATGAAAGTTCATTATCATCCCTTAGAACATTTCCACTGCCCTTAAAATCCTTTATGCTCCACCTGTTCACCCCTCCTTCTCCTAGCCTTTGGCAATTACTGATCTTTTTTTTTTCTGTTTTTCTTCTTATTTCTCCCACTGATCTTTTTTTTTAGCTTTTACCAGGATATCCAATGATTGGATTCATGCAATGTGGAATGTTTTCAGGGGGCTTTTTTTCACTTAGTTACATGTACCTAAGGTTCTTCTAAGTCTTTTCCTGGCTTGATAGCTCATATCCTTTTAGTGCTGAATAATACTTCATTATCTGGATGGAACACAGTTTGTTTATCCATTCACCTACTGAAGGACAGGCATCTTAGTTGCTTCCAAGTTTTGAGAGTTATGAATAAAGCTGCTATAAACACCCATGTGCAGGTTTCTGTCTGGACATAAGTTTTCAGCTCTTCTGGATACCTATCAAGGAGCATGGTCACTGGACCTGATGTAGGAGCAAGTGAAGTTCCATAGGAAACTGCCCAAGTATCCTCTCCTCCAGAGTGGTTTCACCATTCCTTCCAGTAGCTCCGATAGCAGTTACAAATTCACCTGGACTCCTAGCCGGGGCTAAGCCATTTATATCACTAGAAGGACTTCTTGGCCTTATCATCTAGACCATGAAGAAGTTCTAGGCTGACACTGGGATTCTTCATTTGCACACCATGAACAGACCACACTTGCCCAGTGTGGAGGTGACCTCTGCACAGGCTGAGTCCTTTGGGGAAGTCTTGCCACACCAGCAGCAGAGAGCCTGGAACCCTCCACCTGGAGCACCCTCCACAGGCGTGCTCAGTAGAACAGTAGTCTTCAGTGCTGATCCCCCCAGATACGGTTCCCAGCTCGACCTGCCTAATCCCCCAGGTGAGGTTCACAGAGTTCTCCTGGGGAGACAGTGTGTATTAGTGTATCGACGCCTCCACCCAGGCCTGTGATATAAATAGTGCTCAATCTTGTGTCCACCAAGCATCTCCCAGGTGGGTTTGATCACAGGACCCTTTCTGCCTAGTGCTTATTTTCCATGGCAGAAGTTGTATTCTTGGGAATATGGTGAATGAAACATCTACAGAACAAAGACCACTTTGTCCCTTTCCCCTCATAACCAAGCAGCTTTTGCCAGGTCATTTCCATCTTGCCTTCAGGAGTAAAAGCCAATCTAATAAAAGAAACCCTGATATCTTTTCCACATCTCTTTCCCTAAACTCCTCTCCACCCCCATCATGGCAGCATCAAATCTTGCTTGTGATTCATGAAGGCTCTCTGTTCCCCCTCAAGTCAGGTGTAATTGAGGAGACTGAGAATGTTCTAGCCATGGGAAAAATGCCACCACCTAGGAAGGTTAGTCACGAATCCCTAAGCATTTATTACATGCCAGGCACTAAGTTCATTTAATGCCTTATCTTGTGGGCAGCATGTTATATTCTGATCTCTTACATTTAAATTGCTGTTGCCGTTCAGCCACCAAGCCGTGTTCAACTCTGCAACCTCGTGGGTTGCATCACACTGGGCCTCCCTATCCTTCATCATCTCCTGGAGTTTGCCCAAGTTCATGTCCATTGAATCAGTGATGCTATCCAGCCATCTCATCCTCTGCTGTCCCCTTCTCCTTTTGCCTTCAGTCTTTCCCGGCATCAGAGTCTTCTCTAATGAGCTGACTCTGCATCAAGTTGCCAAAGTATTGGAGCTTCAGCTGAAAGTATCATTATACTTTTAAGCAACTATTAAAATTAAACAAAAATTCTCAGTATTGCATAAATGGACTTTTTTCCAACATGAAAGTTGAGTGCAACACATTTCCCTTTTTTGAGGTTCTTTGTACACATCAGTGACCCAAATAGGTAAAGATCTTTGCTTCTCATTACAGTGGGGAAAGTAGACAATGGACAGTGATTTACTGTGTAAGTTCTACAATATGTGAGCAGTTGATAAATAGGATAAAAGAAAAAGGAGAATAAGGGAACTGGTAATGTCTAGGATGGCACATGTTGGGGAATAAGTGGTGGGTTGTAGTTTGGAGTTTAAATAGTGTAGTCAGTGTAGGTCTTATTGAGAAGGCAATAAGAGATTTGAAGGAGATGAGGGGGTTAGCCAGACAAAAAAAGAGAATGTCTCTGTAGGAAAATGTAAAAACATCTTGTTGGAAGGGGCGACCTATGGGTGACAACTTCAGAAATACCCAGACGTGATGACCAGCCTTTTCACTTTTAACTCAGATGGTAAAGCTATAGGCAGGTAGGCTGCCTACTCTCATCCCACTGTGGGGTCTCTGGAGCCAGTGCTGGCTTGGAGGGACTACAGTGTTGGCTGAACCAACACTGCTCACAGGCCCCTCTGAGAAAAGCTCACACATGTTTGATTAGTGGTCCCAATGCAGGAGACACTAGGGATGAGGATTTGATCCTTGGATCAGGAAGATCCCCTGAAGAAGGGCATGGCAACTCACTCCAGTTTTCTTGGCTGGACCATGGACAGAGGAGCCGCAGGCTACAGTCCTTGGGATCACAAAGAATCAGACTGTCTGCCGTAGGAAACTGGACTCACCATGGAATACTCTGAGCATCCGTTTTCAAAGCAATTTTTTTTCTCACTACCAAAAATAGCCTGTTTGCCACAGAAAATTGAAATTATATGTAAATATAAAGATCTCTAAAAAGAAAAAAAAGTTATGCAGCAATCCAGTCCTTAATCATTACTAACATATCTGACTCACAAATCTATATTCAGTTACAGAGAGCCAAGTTAACCTAAAGATTGACTGGAGCAATTTTCAAAGGATGGTTTTTAAAAGCTTCATGAATATTTAATTAATGTCTGTGTGTAATGCTAATATATGGGTGAAAATAGTCCCTAGACTTGTTTCAAGTTTCACCCTCAAGGAAGAAGAAAATAATGTACATTATTTTTCTATCATAATGTGATATAATTTAACATCAACCAGTGATGTTATGGAATTTCTTACCTTCTACAGTGTTTCTCAGTTTCTGTGTTAAGCCTTTAGGCTTCCAAGTCTTCACAGTTATTACAGAACATTTTCAGAAGGTCATTACAGTAAATGTACCAATATAAAAAATGCAAAAGAAAATGCATTATAAAAATAATTCTTTTACATGTTAAATGGGTGATAATCTACTTGAAATCTGCCCCTGCTTTCCTTTTTATAATTATTTAACACAGCCATTTAACAAGAATATTTGTTATTTTTATGGGAAATTCTTAACAGCTTTTGCTTCTTTGGGCACCGGTGAGAAAAAAATTGGAAAAAAAAATAGCAGATATAAATACCATCGCAGTGAATAGGATTTCCACGGAGGCTGCTGGGTGTGTTCTGGGCAGATCAGAAGGCAGGAACATGGACCCTGGAGGTGGCTCCAGTTCTGGGATTAACCCTGCATCATCCACATGTATCCAGAGTCTAGCAGCCTTTGTGAGGAACGGTGGGGTGAGGAGGAGGAAAGGACCGTGATGCGAGTACTGGTTAGCTCTGTGTTCTCCCCTTGGCTGTTGCCACCAGTTAGGTCTTCTGCATCCCCTTCCTTATTTTGGTTAGGCTCGTTCTGGAGGATTGCTGTGCAGACTGGGTAAGGTAACACAAGAGCATGCGCTTGGGAAAGTGGGGTGGAAGACCTCGTGATTTACGTAAACACGTTCTTTACTGAGGTTTTCTGCACTCAGTTGTTTGTATATAATGTGTGCCAAGCCAGTATTTTTGTAATAACAAATTAATTAATTCCCCACTTTATAGAAGGCTTTATCTGTATTTTTCACTATTATTTATGCTCTGTCCCCTAAAGTTTCTCTGAAGAAAGATTTAGGCACTAAATGGTATTGAAAAATAGCTCTTTTTAAAAAATTGATGAGTAGAGGAAGAATAGTAACCCACTCCAGTATTCTTACCTGGGAAATCCCATGAACAGAGGAGTGTGGTGGGCTACAGTCCATGGGGTTGCAAACAGTTGGACACAACTGAACATTCACACACACACCAGTTTGTTTATAAAGTTGTGTTAGTTTCAGGTGTATAGCAGAATAGTTCAGATATAAATACCCCTGTTCAGATGTGTATAGATACTCTTTTCCATTATTGGTTATTTAGGATATTGTATATAGTTCCCTGTGCTATACAGTACATCCTGTTGTTTATGTATTTTATAGATAGTGTGTATCTATTAATCCCAAATTTCTAATTTATCCCTCCATCCACTTTCCCCTTTGGTAATCATAAGTTTGTTTTCTATGTCTGTGAGTTCATTTCTGTTTTGTAAATAAGTTCATTTGTATCATTTCTTTTTAGAAACATTTTAGATATAAGAAACATCATAGGATAGTTCTCTGTCTGAATTACTTCACTCAATATGACAATCTCTGTCTATCCATGTTTCTACAAATGGAATTATTTCATTCTTTTTTATGGCTGAATAATGTTACATTGTGTATATTTACCACATCTTTATCCACCCATCTGTTGATGGACATTTGGGCTGCTTCCATGTCTTGGCTATTGTAAATACCACTGCTGTGAGCATTGAGGTACATGCTTCTTTTCAAAGTATCGTTTTCTCCAGGTATATGGCCAGCAGTAGGTTGCTGGATCATATGGTAGGTCTATTCTTAGTTTTTGAGGCATCTCAACATTGTTCACCATAGTGGCTATACCAACTTACCTTCCCACAACCGTGTAGGAGGTTCCCTTTGCTGCACACCCTCTCCAGCATTTATTGTTTGTAGACATTTTGATGATGGCCATTCTGACCAGCGTGAGGTGATATTTCATTGCAGTTTCCATTTGCATTTCTCGCATAATTAGTGATGCTGAACATCTGTCATGTGCCCGTTTCTTCTAGGCTATCTCTAGGGGAATCTCCAGCTCTAAATTCTATGAACATGTGACTAAATCTGGATGCTACATCTCAGTTTTCCTTTGCATTGACAAATGTCATGACTCACTTCTGGACTCTCTTCTCTTCTTGTCTTTATTTATTCAGTACCTTTTTCCATTGATAGTATCTTCTTCCTTCAATATAACAGGGTTTCCCAGGTGATGCAGTGGTAAAGAATCTGCCTGCCAATGCAGGAGATTAAAGCCATGCAGCTTCAATCACTGGGTTGGGAAGATCCCCTGGAATAGGAATAGAAAACCCACTTCTGTATTCTTGCCTGGGGAATCCCACGGACAGAAGAGCCTGGCCAGCTAAAATCCATGGGTAGCAGAGAGTCAGACATGACTGAGCACCATCACCATCACCTTCCTCAAGTTTGCCAGGGTACATGTTAGTAAATTCATTAGTACTTGATATTAAAATTCATATACATATGCTTTGATATGCTGTTCATTATTTCCCATAAATACATCAGTTTACTTTTCGTTTGTTGCTTCTTTTGCCCTGACTTTAGTAAGAATTTGTTTCTGCTACATAGGCCTAATCTGTCATATTCTAAAGGGCAATTCTAAAGAATCATTTAAAATTCTTATGGTATATCTTAAGGAAAAAAATTAAAAATTTAAGATAGAATTACCATTTCTAGGAAGAACAAATTACCATTTCTAAAAAGAACAACTTCGTAACCAGGACCAGTTGTGTGATTCTGAGATTGAGTGTAATAGAAAAGGGAGTGCTCCATATTCACAAGTTATTAAGGATTTCAAGATGGCAGCAGAAAAGTGAGCCCAGTGTGGGGCCCTTCTGTGCTCTGGTCCTTGTGGCTGGCCCACCGTGATGCCCGTTCTGCTCATCGCCCTGATGGACTTGACTGTTTAGGGAGGAAACTTATTAGAAAATTAAATAAATAAATGTTCCTGAGTTGGCAGAAGTCCCTAGTTAAAGAAGCACGTGTGAAATATTACCTTGCGGATGTCCTGGGTGCTCAGAGGTAGGATTGTGTACTTATATTCATTTGTCAACATCTGTATGCCCTGTTTCACTAGGAGAGATAGAAGATAATGTCAACAACAGAATTAGGTGAAGGGATTGACTTGATCTTGAAGAAAATGGTGTCTTAGAATCGCGCCTAAAGACACAGCCTTACGTGAAGGGTTCCTCGTGCGGGTCAGAGCAGCGGGTGTGACCCTGGTCTTCCTTGGGCTGGAGCTTTGACCTGCGTGAATGAGGTCACTGCACACCCCCGTCGCCTCAGCCCACTGAACACGTGGCCTCGAAGCGCAGGGAGACCAGGGATGGGGCAACGGCTGCCTGGCTCTCTGTGGAACTTTGATGTGGGCTACCCTGGGTTTCTGGTGAGAGAACAGGAGCCTCCTCACGCACTCTGCCCGTCACTGCCCTTTGCCAGGATGAGGGCCAGGTGGACAGAGAAGGTGGGCTCTAGCACCAGCCGGCTCCCTCCCTCTCAGCCCCCCATCTCCACCCCTCTCTGGCTGGCTGTCTGTCTCTCCCTCTCTCTATCTGTCTCATTATTTCTTTCTGTCTCTCTTTATGTAGAGCACATATTAGACATTTGAATTGCCACAATTCATTACAAAGATTTGAGAAAAATACAACACAGATTTTCTTACACAAAGTGTATTTTAAATATAAATGTATATATATGACTGTTTATTGATTTGCTTTCACTCTGGGCATTTGATTGTTTTAAAGTTTCTGTGCTCTGAGTCAATTGTGGCAATGAATTGAAACAGTTGAGTTTCCTTTTACAAATCACACTGGTCAAATATTTAGGACCCTTAGGGGGGCATCCTTACAGCAACGCCAAGGGAAGTTTGAGCCATTCATCCAGTGTTTACTTGGTGTTCCTTACAACTGAGTTCTGATTAGAAAGGTATATATACCTTCTCTTTTTAGTCAAACTCCTCAGTCTTAAAAAAGATGTTCTTGGGGTAACTGAAATAAAAATAGAACTATCTAGAAATAGAGAGATGATGTGATCAAAATGTGGATCACAACTCAAATTGTTCATGTAAAAGCTTCCATCAGCTTTTAAGGAGCATATGTGATTTTTAGTGCAGTGTTCTGGGTGGGAAATCTACAGTGGTTGATATTTATGTGACATTTTCCCCAAAACCTGAAATGGAAATAATTATTCTGATTTCTCTGGATTATTTTTATAGTGTTCAAGCTTACATATTCGTAGCTTTTTTTCTATTTGACGTGAATTTAAAGACTCACTTGTCAATTAACTTCGTGGATGTTTGTTAATATGAGGATGAACCTTCCTCACTGCAATGTCCAGTTAGAACCTCAGTCTGTGGGCCCTGCATTGTCTGTGACATGTAGACACCCTGGGGGGGCTCGTTTCCCAGACGTGCTAGGACAAATGCCTGCTCATCGCCCTTGTTCTCAGTTGAGTCATTCAAGCTTAGTTATTAAGGGTGAGGCCACCTGGTTGGCCATGGCTTAGCCTGAGTGGTCCTACCGTAAATGTACAGAACCACCCACAGCAGCAAATCCACTGGCAGAGAGCAGACTGCTCATCCTTGTGGCCGTTCGAAGTTACTGTAGGGGTCAATGCTTGGGACGGACTCCACCTCCACCACCTGGGCACTCATGTGCAAACAAATTACCTGGGGTCTTGGTGAAATGAAGGTTTTCAATCTGTCCCTGGAGAAGATGCTGAAATTTTGTATTTCTTAACTATGTGTGTGTGTATGTATATGGGGGCATATATGTATACACAAAAAATATACATTTTGTATTTCTGAATATGAATATAACTCAGGTTATACATGCTTCACGGCATGAGATGGAAAGTTGATCAGTCTGCAATATGACACATGTATGTTCTAATCATCTCCAGTGCTGAGCTCTGAAGAATTGGTACTTTCAAATTGTGGTGCTGGAGAGGAATCCTGAGAGTCCCTTAGATAGTACGGAGACCAAATGAGCCGATCCTAAAGGGAATCAACCCTGAATACACATTGGAAGGACTGATACTGAAACTCCAATACTTTCACCACCTGATGCAAAGAGCCAACCCACTGTAAAAGACTGAGGGAAAGACTGAGGGCAGGAGGAGAAGGGGATGACGGAGGATGAGATGATTGGATTATATCATCAGGTCAATAGACGTGAATTTGGGCAAACTCTGGGGATTAGTGAAGGACGGGGAAGCCTGGCATGCTACAGTCTGTGGGGTTGCAAAGAGTCAGACAGGACTTAAAGACTGCACAACAAAGGAAAAACATCCTGGGGTAGGATGCATAATTGATTTACCCGTATATTTGTTTATGGGTATTTCCCTCTCTATATTCTCTGATGACAAGCATAATGCAAGCTTAGTGTTTAAAATTACTGGAGTGAGAAAGCAGACCTCATAGGAGTCACATCTGGGGAGAAATGGAGCATACAGAAGGAGGGAAAGGGGTGCATGGGCTAGCAGAAGAACGACCGAGTCCAGCTCAGTTTCTGGGGCTGCTTCCCAGCCTGCCTGGGTTTCCAGAGATCTCATACCCTCCTTCTGCTCTTGGCAGTCTCCTCCTAACAGGGTTTAGGACTCGCTCATTAGACCAGGTGAGAGACAGACCAGAGACGGGCTCCCCATGCCCCTGTCTCAACCCTGGTGGAAAGGTGGCCCGCCCCCCTCCATCCGCAGGCAGGAGTCATCTGCCAGCACTTGCACTCCTGTTCAGTTCAAATTGCCCAATTTATCTGAATTTCCGTAGTGAACATGCTCTGGATTCCAGCCTAAGACCTCATTACAAGGGAGAAAAAATATCCCTGTCACTCATTAAAGAGAAAAATAGCATTCTCACTGCTGAGAAAAACTTTTCCAGGCACTTGTTACAGAATGGTCAGGCAGACTTTATTTAGGGCCACTGCGGTAGTTGTAGGGTCTGAGCAAAGCATGGAAAGTGGGGTTCATAGCCACAGAGCAAGTGGGATTGGTGGATGGAAAAGTGAGAAGGGGAAGCATCAGGAGTGTGGGGGGTTCTGGCTAAGTCAACCTGACCAAGAGAATTCTTGCCAAAGGCAGAGGGTGATCGCACCATCACTGGGGAAAGGGTCGGAGTTGGGGATGAGGGAAGCTGATCAGATGTAGAAGGTGGCTCAGCTTTCAAGGGGGAGGGCTTCTGCTTAAACAGACTTGGCCAGGGTTTTGCTCAGACTGGACAGTGCACAGAGGAACTTGGGATCCCTGCAGTTAGTCTAGCTGAAGAAGAGCTCTGGGGAACTGGAGTCGAGTTTGACCAAAGAGAGAAATTCTGTCACTCTGGAGCTCAGAGAACATGACCCTCTTTGCATTTTTGCACATTTGACTGTACTATAGATATCATTTTGTGCTCTGACCTTCTGCTCAATACTTGATATTGACCCTTTTTTCCTGAGTTTTAAAAATCGTCAAAACATCCATTTTAATGACTACAGTATTTCATCATAATACTTTATAATAATCTACTTAATGGCTTCACTAATGTTCAAATAGAGATTGTAATTGAAGGAACTCCCCCCACCTCACATAAAGGAAACTATTCCTTTTTCATCCATTGCTGTTCACAGTAAGCTTTGGAGCCAGACACCCTGCAGAAGGTGGCAAGGGTTTCACTTGTGGAATGCTGAGCCTAGGGTTTGTATTTGTCATCTAAATAGAAATGGCTTCTGTTTTCCAACCACACAAAGATGCCATGTAGACTAGCAGTAGCCTGACATGCAAGGATAGAGATAACACCTGTCTCTGTCCATCTGTCTGTCCATCTGTCCATCTACATCCCCCCCACCCATCCGGGCACCAACCCCTCACTCCACCCATTCATCTACCTGTCAAACCATCCACTGATCCACCCACCCACCAATCCACCCATCCATCTATCCATCCATCTATACCTTTGCTAATATTTTGGGGTCTTTCTTTAAGGCAGATTAGTAGAAGGAAAGGAAAACAGTGGTTAACAACCTTCTTAATATCCTTAATAAATGTTGGAAATTGGCTCTGTGGAATTCTGTACTAATTTATGCTCACTCCAATTGTCCTATTATAGCTTGAAGTGTTATGATAGATTTTCTTCTTTGCTCATTTGCTGGGGAGGGGGAAGTGTTGTTTAATTACCAGCTCTTTGATTACTGGGGAGGTTGTACAATTTTTGTGTTTACTAATCATTTGTAATTACGCTATTATGAATTTTCTATTCTATCTTTCACCTGAAAGCATCCACATATTGTGGTGTTTATAAAAACTGGCAATTTTCTTATCTAATTTCCTTGAAAAATCACAATTCTTTCCATTCAAGATTTTTTTTAAAAAAATCTATTATTCCTGAAAGTGGATCTAATGGTAGACTTATGTTAGTAAAGACCAGTACAATTCTTACAACCTTCTGAGAATTCACAGATGCAAATCTTTGCCTCCTTGTGTAAATTATTTTCCTTCTCTCATTTCTGTAGACCAAAGGAGTAAAACTAAATTCTTTGAGAGGACTACTTTCCATTTTGATCGCTTCCACAGCTCAAATTGTTCTGGTCCTTTGATAGGAGAATATAAAGTAGACTTTGTGGCAAATGGCTTCTTTTCCTTGTGTTCTATTCTATCTCCAGCTTCCTCTATTTCCTTTGTCTCGTTTTCCCTTTTCCCCCAGGGCCCTAGCAGTGAAAGCACCAACTCCTAACCACTGGACCATCAGGGATTTCCCCTCTTAAAAACATCTTAAACTCTCTTATTTTTAGTCTGGATGGAAGCAACATCCTTTTAGGAGTTGAGCACTGAATTATTCCTGGTCTACACAACAACTGCCTAAACTTATATTTCAGGTCATTCTTGAGGTTCTGCTCTGTTTCCCCCACTGGGTTGAGCAGACAGGGGAGGTGCATAGATGAGCAGCACCCCCCACAAGGAGACAGACATTCAATAAATACATCAGGGCTGCATAAAGAGGTATCACAAAAAATAAATAAATAAAGAGGTATCACATATGAAGTGGTATGGTTTTGCCCCAAAAGTATAAGCTACCATGAGAAAGTGTAACAGTGCACCATTCAAGGCTTTGTAGAGAGAGTTTCCCTACAGACTTGATAATGCAAAAATGAGAAACAAAGATAAATTACATTAGGTGAAACTTATTTATCTTAAAAGTTTGAACCCTTCAACCAGCATCTTATTGTACCCCATCCCTGCAGTGCCTGCAATCAAATTCTGCTCCTGTTACTCTGGCTCTGGGAAAGGAGACAGTTTTCTTTTTAGCAGAGATACAGCAGCACCAGCAGCTTACACTGCCTGCTCAGGACTCCTCCTGACCATCCAGAGGCTCTGAGGCTTCCCTAGGAAGTGCTCACAGCAGCTGAGGGGCGGGTTTGAAGATGCCAAGCTCCTGCGACAATTTTCAAAATGTGGGTGTGTTAAAATAAATTGTAATTATCTTTGTATTGTTGAAAAAAGAGATTTAATTAAAAAAACAGAAATAATAGAAACTGATAACCTAGGTCTTACATAGAAATATGGATTTAAATAATATCTCTAAATTTTTGTAAGAAAATCACTTTGTCATAGTTGCCTTACTGTTCAAATGAAAGCTTGTTTAAACCTTCATGAGATAATAAAGTACCTTTTATTTTTCTTAAATTATTTTATTTATTTTTTCCTTTACATTATCGTGTTGGTTTTGGCATACATTGACATGAATCCACCATGGGTATACATGTGTTCCCCTTCCAGAACCCCCTCCCACCTCCCTCCTGATTCCATCCCTTTAGGTCATCCCGGTAAGACTGTTCTATACATCTGCATCTCATTTGCTGACTCACATACAAGGTTATCATTACCATCTTTCTAAATTCCATATATATGTGTTAGTATACTGTATTGTTGTTTTTCCTTCTGGCTTACTTCACTCTGGATAATAGGCTCCAGTTTCATCACCTCAGTAGAACTGATTCAAATGCATTCTTTTTAATGGTTGAGTAATATTCCATTGTGTATATGTACCACAGCTTTCTTATCCATTCGTCTGCTGATGGACATCTAGGTTGCTTCCATGTCTGGCTATTATAAACAATGTGGCGATGAACATTGGGAAAGTACCTGTTTTTTATTGAAACATATATAGACCTTTCTTGAAAAGAAATAGAACTCTCAAGTACTATTTCTTATTAATAAACCACTGGGGAGAAATTATTCGAGTTAAACGTATATAATTTTAGGTTGTACTTTACTCACTCAACCCGATTTCACTCATGCCAACAGCTCACCCTAGAAAAAGCAATGTTACTCTCCCTTTACTCCCAAAAGGTAGTGTCAACAGGTTCAGGCAGATATTTATAAACATTGTCATCTTTCCTGTGAGTATGAAATTCACATACATCGGACAGATCATAATTAAGGAAATACCAGCCTCTTCCAATATCAAGGGACCCCATCGTCCAGAAGTAATGCACGGAGCTGTTGGCGCCACCTTGCGCTGAGCGCAGCCCATCTTAGAGCAAGCTCCCACAGCACTGGCAGCTGTTAACATCCCCTCCATGGGCTAAGGCATGACCTTGAAATGGCTTAGCTCTGAAACGGAGGGGTGACCTTGCAGAGAGGGCTCCACGTCTTGCCTTCTGTGTAAACCTCCTGGGAGGGGTAATTACTTATTTCATGTAGAGGAAGCCAGACTCAGGGAGAATGCTTGCTGATGACATATTAACTCAAAATGGCCCCAGGAATTTCCTTATGCATCAATTGTTCAGTCTCTCAGTCGTGTCCAACTCTTTGCCACCCCATGGATTGCAGCATGCCAGGCTTCCCTGTCCTTCACTATCTCCCAGAGTTTGCTCAGACTCATGTCCGTTGAGTTGATGATGCCATCCAATCATCTCATCCTCTGTTATCCCCATCTCCTTCTGCCCTCAATCTTTCCCATCATCAGAATCTTTTCCTATGAACCTGGCTCTTCTCATCAGGTGGCCAAAGTATTGGAGCTTTACCATCAGTCCTTCCGATGAATATTCAGGGTTTATTTCCTTTAAGATTGACTGATTTGATCTCCTTGCTGTCCGAGGGACTCATAAGAGTCTTCTCTAGCAGCACAATTTGAAAGCATCAGTTCTTTGAACCTTCTTTATGGTCCAACTCTTACATATGTATATGACTACTGGAAAAGCCATAGCTTTGACTCTATAAATCTTTGTGGACAAAGTGAAATCTCTGCTTTTTAATACACTGAATAGGTTTGTCATAACTTTTCTTCCAAGGAGCACACATGTTAATTTTGTGGCTTCACTCACAGTTTGAAGTGATTTTGGAGCCCAAGAAAATAAAATCTGCCACTGTTTTTACTTTTCCCCCATATATTTGCTGTGAAATGTTGGGACTGGATGCCATGAGCTTAGTTTTTTTGAAAGTTGAGTTTCAAGTAAGCTTTTTTACTCTCCTCTTTCACCTTCATCAAAAGGCTCTTTAGTTCCTCTTTGCTTTCTGGCATTAGCGTGGTATCATCTTCATATCTGAGGCTGTTGATATTTCTCCCAGAAATCTTGATTCCAGCTAGTGATTCATCCAGCCCAGCATTTCACATGATGTACTCTGCATATAAATTAAATTGACTCCTTAATATAAACACTCCTACTCTGGGTCTCTTCAGGACCCAAGAGGCAGATCTATTTATTTTTTAAATAACATTTTTTAAAAATTAAAATGTCACTGATTTACAATATTGTGTTTTTTTCACATATACAGAAAAGTGATTCAGTTATACAGACATACATATCTGTTCCTTTTCAGATTCTATTTCCTTAACAGTTATTGCAAAATGTTGAATAGAGTTCCCTGCGTGTCTTGTTGGCTTTCTATTATATGCATATGGTACTGTGTATATGTTAATACCAGTCTCCTAATTAACGTCCCCACTTCTCCTTTGGTAAACATAAGTTTGTTTTCTCTGTCTGTGAATCTGTTTCTATTTTGTAAATAAATTCATTTGTATCTTTTTTTTAGATTCTACATATGAGTGCTGTTGCATGGTGTTTGTCTTTCTCTGACTGACTTCATTTAGTATGAGAATCTCTGGGTCCATCTGGCATGATTTTATTCTTTTTTTATGGCTGAGTAATACACAGTGCCTACATCTTCTAAAACAATTGATCTGCTAATTGGTACACAGTTCAGTTCAGTTCAGTTGAGTCGATCAGTCGTGTCCAATTCTTTATGACCCCATGAACCGCAGCACTCCAGGCCTCCCTATCCATCACCAACTGCCGGGGTCTGCCCAAACCCATGACCATCGAGTCGGTGATGCCATCCAGCCATTGGTGCACAGAACTCCTTAACCCTCACTGGCTACATCTTCCACTCTTCTGACTCCTGACCTATAGTGACCTAGGGGAGCGGTGCAGGAGGAAGCTGGTCTCTGCCCTGCTGCTTGTAGAGGCAGGAAGAGAGAAGGCAACACCACCATCAGCAAGGATTCCTTCAGGACTTAGGTGCCCAGAAGGGATGTGGCCCTTGATCTTGGGAGGTTAAGTCTCTCTGGGACAGCACGCTTGCCCTGAAGCAGTGCAATAGCAGATCCAGACTGTGTGCACGTGGGGAAATAATTGGTCTACAGCGTGACTGCTGTGGGGGGGGAAACAACACTGGGACTTGCTTTTGAATCACATTTTAGCTGAGAGGCCTGGAATTTCAATTACCCCATTGCCAATTACAAGTAATTAAAGTTTCTCTTTCCTTATATTTGGTGAATTACATCTTTAGGAAGGCAACGTGGACCTCATAATTGAAGCTAGTATGTAGTCACTGCCCAAATTGCAGAAGATATGGTTTTTAATGTACTCGAAATGCTTTTAATCCCCAGGCTTTGAAGCACATTTGCAGATAAAGAAAGGGGAGCATGAAGAGCTTGAGTGGACACATCGTATTCATCAGTTGAGCCTCAAGTTCAGTTGAATGGTTTTCACAAACAGTTTGAGATTGTAAAATTAAATGTATAGGTACATTTAATTTTGGAAATCAACTATAACTCTGAGTTCTGTCAACTGTACACTCAGATTAACTTTCCACCAAAGTGTCTCAAAGTATGTAAGGAACACTATTAGGGATGCTCTTGCCCATCCCTAGTGCCACTTTACTCTGTATTCAGGGGTCCCAGGGAGTCCTTGGATGTCAGGCTGTGTCCTTGGTGCCTGTGAGGTGGGCATTTAGTCTCATCTGCACGTCCTTTCCCAGGTTAAGGGTCAAATGTAAATGAGTACAACTGGGACTAATCTACTAAACCGTTTCTCCCTATTTGTTTCTCTAAGAATCCAGATCTTTGTGCCAATTACAGATAAAGTCCCTCAGAAAGAAAGGTAAGTGGCCAAAAGCAGACCCAAGAATGCTGACCCACCTGCCCCTGTTTTGACCGTGGTCTCGTATTCTGGGCGGGAACCTGACTGATAACATATGGTATGTGTCAGCAAAGTTGTACCACTTAAGGCCACGGTGCTGGGCCTGCAGGACGCATGGAGGAAAAGAGTGAAAAGCCACAGCAATAGCCATTAACCTCTTTGCTACAAGTCATTATCAGTCTGGAGGTTGTTCTCATTTTGTTTGCCTGTTGGCAACCAGGTACATCGCCCACAACGCACACGGCCTGCTGGATGAGCTCACCGCTGAGCCTCCAGCCTGTCACGCTGAGCAGCCACTTGTCAGCATGACAGGCCTGAGGGCTGTGCTTCCTCTGTCTCCTGCACATGCTGGCAGTGCCACAGCCAACTGCTCAGAGCGAAGAGGAGGGCCCGAGGGTGGGCAGGCAGCGACCCCTCCTCTGACCTGCGCCTGAGACGCAGGCTTCACGAGAGACATCAGAGTGCCTCTTGGGAGGACACAGGGATAGGCTGGGCCATTTTATCCTCCCTTTTCAAAACAATGGAAGTACAGCTAATTTACAACATCATGTTAATTGTACAGCAAAGCAATTCATTATACATACATATATATATATATATATATATATATATATCTTTGTTCATATTCTTTTCCATTATATGTTATTATGAAATACTGAGGATAGTTCCCTGTTCTCTACAGTAGGACCTTCTTGTTGATCTCTGTTATATATAGTAGTTCAGTTCAGTCGCTCAGTAGTCATGTATGGATATGAGTGCTGGACCATAAAGAAGGCTGAGTGCTGAAGAATTAACTCATTCAAAGAATAGTGCTGGAGAAGACTCTTGAGAGTCCCTTGGACTGCAAGGAGATCAAACTAGTCAATCCTAAAGGAAATCAACCCTGAACATTCTTTTGAAGGACTGATGCTGAAGCTGAAGCTCCAGTACATTCACCACTGGATACAAAGAGCTGATTCAATGGAAAAGTACCTGATGCTGGGAAAAATTGAGGGCAAGAGGAGAAGGGAGCAACAAGATGAGATGTTTGGATGACATCACTGACTCAGTAGACATGAGTTTGAGCAGACTCAAGGAGACAGTGATAGACAGAGAAGCCTGGCATGCTGCAGTTCATGGAGTCACAAAGAGTCAGGCATGACTTAGTGACTGAACAACAAGAACAACAAATTCACTTAGTATGATAACCTCTAGAGATTGAAGCAAATGGCATTATTTTATTCTTTTTTATGGGTGAGTAATATTCCATTGAATCTACGTACCACATCTTCTTTGTCCACCTGTCTGTTTATGAACATCTGGGTCACTTCCATGTTTTGGCTATTGTAAATAGTACTGCTGTGAATACTGAGGTGCATGTATCTTTTCAAATTATAGTTTCCTCCAGATATATGCCCAGGAGTGGGACTGCAGTATCATAGGGTAGTTCTGTGTTCAGTGTTTTAAGGGAGCGCCATACTGTTTTCCAGGACGGTTGTACCAGCTTCCATTCCCACCAGCAGTGTGGGAGGGAGGGCTCTCTTTTTTCTCCACCCTCTGCAATGTGTTATCTGTCAACTTTTGAATGATGGCTGCTTCATGTTCAAAAGGCCTGATGTGTCTCCAGTCCATTAGCTCCAGGTCCCCATGGTTTTGCCAGGAATCTCGATGTACTTCCTTTATAGTAAAAACAAGACAGGGTTATTGTGGGACATTCTTTGTAGATGTGTCCATGTGAACTTATTTAGAAAATGTTCCTTTCTAAAAAAGCAAAGAGGTGGCTTAGCTTTTTAAATCATGTCTACTGACTATATCCCAGCATGGAGCTAGGAATAGTGGATCCACACGGAACACACACACATGCAGGTTTGCATTAATAGTGTTGCCTGCGGAATCAAACAGCTAAAAATCAAGGGGCCTGTTTACTCTTTCACCCTTGGTTTCATCCTTCATTTGAGAGCTGGTCCAGGGGCAAGATGCACCTAAGGGTGGGACAGCATGAGTCTTGGGCTGGGGTATAGAGAGAAGTTTTCTGATCTCCAGTCCTGTGGGCAGAACTTCTCATGACTGGCTATTTGTGCCACCAGGTTCATAGGTGGGCGCTCTATGAGATGCCTTTGGAGATGGGGTCTTGGGCGATAATCGGGATGGGTGTCCTGCTGAGTAGAGACACCGAAGGCTCATCCCCCTCTCCCCTCCTCCATACACACACCCAAGGGAGGCCACAACAGCAGAAGGCCCTCTGCCAGCTAGGAAGGTGTCTCTGAGCAGACACCACCTTGGTGAGCACCTTCATCGTGGACTTTCCACTAGGCTGCAGAACTTTGAGAAACACATGACTGCTGTCCAAGCCCCTGCTCCCCCTCACCCCTCACCCCCATCCGTGGCATCTTGTGGCCGCTGGAGCTGCTAGGACAGACTGTTCTCAGCTCTGCGAGGGGCTGGGATGATAAATCGAGGACCAAACCATGAAAGCCACAGGAGACCTTGTTTTCCATGTGCATCTTATGGAGAAGGTTCATGCATTTTAACTGAATATCTGGTGTTATACTGGGGCCCCAGGAATGCCAGAGCATGACAGGATCACAGGAGAAGAGTCTTTCCCTTCTGCAGCCCCATGAGTTGGAATGACCGTGGGTTTCCAGGTCACTGCGGCCCGTACCCTGCAGTGGGGCAGCCGCCCTTGCCTCTCCAGCAGTCGTATGGTAGTGATTTCTCGTCCTGGGTTAGGAAGGATCCTCTGCATTGAGAAGAAACTGGGGGCTCCTACGTCCTGGAAAAGCAGCACTGTGGCTGTGACAGCGAGGTACACTCAACAGGTGGATCAGTTTATGAGGTCCCGCCTGCTGTGTTGTGGACAGACAAATGTAGACCATCAGCTCATCCATCCCACAGGCCGCTGGTAACTCAGTGTGGGATTGCATGCGAGGAGCACATAGGAAGAGATAGGCTCAGAAGGTGCATCCAAGCAGATCCCAGTGAGTTCGGACCTCAGTAAGAGGCGGGTGTCTGCCAGCCAGGAGAGATGGGTGATGGTCTTGGCAGAAAGCCTAGCAAGTCAAGAAAAGAGTGCAGAGTGAGACTGTTGAGACTAGCACAGTCCAGGACAGGGGTCTCCCCACCTGCAGAGCCTGCTTCCCCCACCCCTGCAGACGGGCCCTGGGGATCACCCCCTCCAAGCTTTTACAGGCAACCTCACCTGACCCAGGTGAGCCTGGGTCTTGCCTTTGCCTTGTCTTGTCTTTTCTGCTCACCCTTCCTGATCCAGTCACATAGTGCCCCCTTGGGCTCTATTCAGTCCCAGGAAGAGGAATCCATCTTTTCACTAGAGCCCTACAGCACCATGACACGTGTCCTGGATAGACTCCTCGGGACCCAACAGAAATTATCAGAAGGGAAAGTTGGTGTTAAACATACTCCCCAAGTTCCCCTTCCTCCTCAGAGACATGCTCCTGGAGTGTTCCTCTAATTCTTCCTCCAGGACCCTGCCTGTGTAGTTTCAGCAGCTTAAGCCATTTAGGTTAACATGGTTCCTGCAGATACTCTTATAAACAGCTTCTGCTGCAAATTCTCTGGGATTAGGTTCTTTATATAGAGCAAAATAATTAGGCAGCAAATCCAAACTGATGAAATGTCACAGGGAATCCAGAAGGTGCCCTCTCTCCTTTCAGATACTATTTGTGAATTTCAACAGTGTTCTTACAAAAATTATTCTCTTAATCACCAAGAAACTCTCCTAGTAGAAACTTAGAGTGACGTGAGGGAGAGAAGAGTGGCTTTTTGAGTTCATGTCCAAGATGCAGCTCCTGAGTGGCTGGGGACACCATCCCCACACAGGGCAGCCGTCCCTAGCACAACAGCGTTAACTTCGACAAGAAAAGGGGGGGGGGAATTGCAAAAAATGATATGTTTTCCATATAATGTTGGTGCTTCTGTTATTGAAATGCATGTCATTGTTCTCGAGACTGGAAGGCTGAGATGAGTGATGGCTTTTTCCAACTGCGTAGCCCAGCGCAGTCCAAAGAACAATGCGCTTTGATAAACCTTACAGCGTAGCTATGCGGCTTTCATGGGCAGGTGCGTCGGTGCCGCTTTACTTCCCTTTGCTTCCCGTTTCCTCCTTTCTTATGAATAACCAAATTACACTTCATTGCAGAAAACTTCTTGCAACAATGACTTCCTATAAACTTCAGCATCCTGTTTTTACTTCCACTCTCTTCCCAGAATCTGCCCCCTAAAGAAGGAATTTAAACAAAGGGATGAAAGGATGTCTGCCTCGTAGATTTCAAAGCATCTGATGTTCAAGTTGGTCCCAGCCTCAGACTGGGCTTTTGTTTTCCCATAAAAGCAGTGGATTAAAACAGTCTGATGACAACTGAATGATGCTCAGAGAGAGTGCAGACCTCCAGTCCTTACCCCAGCCCTTCTGAATTCAGGACTCACCTGTCAACAGCCTCTCCTTCAGTTCTGAGTGGGAATAGCAGATATGAAAGTAAGACTTAGTGACCACATACCTTTCACCTCACTTCCTTCTAACTAGGATTAGAATCCCAAGAGTCACCTGGATTTTCCACTTTTGAGAGAAGAAAATCCAGGTCCAATATTCTTTATAGACAGTGCACTATGGAGGGGGTAAACATTTCTCAAAACCATCAAATTTTCAAGTGTAGGAGAGAAAAAAAAATGGTTCATGGATGAAAACAACATTGAATTAATAAGGTGAAAACCTTGAAAGGATCAGAAGAAAAAATGGAAATAAGTACTAGAATACTTATTCCCTCTCCCCTTCTGATTCTAATACCTTAGAGTATCAGGCCAAAATGTTTCACACCAAGGCCATCTGTGGATGTTTTTACTCCAATAAGATATTACCATTTACACACACAAAAAGCACTATTTCATCTTATTTTTTAATTTAGATGACTTCCAAGTACACATACAGAGTGAGAGAGGGGAAAGGAGAGGAGGAAGGAAGGAAGGAAAGAAGGTAGGAAGGGAAAGAGAAGGAGAGAGGGACGGAGGGGTGGGCATGTTTTGCTCACGATTTTCACAAATGTTAGTACAACACAGATAGTCTGAGCTGATGTTCGGTCTTTTATCAAGTATTTCTGGGAATGTGCTGGATGCTAACCTGTTCAGGCAGAGTCATGCTCAGCCTTCTTTGGGATGAGACTCCGGGTGGGCCAATGGCATCAGTTCGTTTTGCAGCGACCCATGGCAGCAGAGGGCATTCTCAAGATTGCAGTGGAGAACACTGGTCTGCACACATTGGCTCCAGTCACAGGCTGTGGTGCTGACCGTGTCTTCAGCAAGGGAGGCAGTGGCTTGACTTCTGGAGGGAGGCTATACACAAATTTAATGTAATAATAATAATAATAGTAATACATGGGATGGCATGTTTGATCAGCCTGTAATAAAAAGAGGGACTTTTCTTCTGAATTCATTTAATTGAAGGAGAAGAGATTCATGGCCCTGGGAGAGTTCACTGTGTAAAGTCACCTTCCCGGCCTCTGCAGGCCATCCCTGGCGGCTCAGACTGTAAAGCATCTGCCTGCAGTGTAGAAGACCCGGGTTTGATCCCTGGGTCAGGAAGATCCCCTGGAGGAGGAAGTGGCAGCCCACACCAGTATTCTTGCCTGCAGAATCCCGTGAACAGAGGAGCCTGGCGGGCTGCAGTCCATGAGGTCACAAGAGTCGGACACGACTAAGGGACTCCACTTTCCCTTTTTCCCTTTCCCTACCTCTGTCACTGGTATTCACATAGCAATTTTGTGACAGTCTTGGAAGAGAAAGGAGATCTCCTTCTCTCAGATGAAGAACACCAGCCTGAAATGCTGGGGATGCTCTGAGACACCAGGGGTGAGGTTGGACCTGTCTGCAGCTCTGAGCCTCATACTCTTTGCAGCATCACCGTTCCTGGTGGAGGAAGTCATCTCCAAGAGGCAGAAGCAGTGCCTGTGCCTTAGGGGGCAAAGCACAATTCATGTGTTTTTGAAATGTTACACGTATAAGTTGGGAGATGCCCTCTCAGTTTCCATAATACTCTCTTCCAGTTACATTATATCCTTATCACATTCAGTCGAGGAGAGGAATGAACAGGACTCTTTTCTTTGTCTATTTTTCTTTGGATAACAGTTGAGATAACTGTGGCACCATGGATGTGTGCATAATGAAAGGGAGTGCTGGTTAGTGATGTTGAAAATTAAACCACCTCAGGGACACTGACTGGTAGAAAATTGAAAAGCTGAGGAATCACAGAATTTAATACTAAATTTGCTAGTGGCTTAAGTGATGCCATTAATGAAAATATAATCTCTTGTTGCTAACTACAAAAAATAATGACATGCAAAAACTGCTCAGTGAGAAGCAAAAATTAAGCAAAAGTTTGAAAATGATAGAATTTATTTCAGTAGCCTTTTAATTGGCTTTATTTCTGCTCTTTTTTTTCTAGCACCATTAAAGGTCTGGAGAAGCTGCTTAATTTATTCAGTAATATTTTTATATTTATAGAGAAAATTATGAACAATTAGAAATCACAAATTTGGGGCTTTGAGACATATTGGGACATGTCTCTCATGGATGCATCAGGCAGAATGGAGCAAATAATCTAATGAATCAATGTGTAAAAAAAGTGGACTGTTGATTGCAGCCACTTAGAACATAATCTTAATCATCATTAGCAGATAATTAAATGAGGATTTAGGTGTCAAAATAAGAAAGACCTTGGAATGTGTATAAGTTCTGTTATTTATTAGTTGTGTGAATTTAGGCAGGTCATGTAAATTCACTGTACTGAATTTTTTAATCTATATAATTGGGAGAATAATATAAAGTATATAGTATGCCTTTAAGGATTGCACATGTTCATAAATATATCAGGTGAAAGCAATCTATTAAGTAAGGAAGTCTTGGATCTTAAACTAATTTGGTCTATAATGTCAGCTCATGGATGGACCTATGGATTATCATAAGTGAAGAAAGTTAGGAAAAGCAAATGTCAAATTATGTGCTGTGGAATCTAAAAAAGTACACAAATGAACTTATCAATAAAACAGAAATAAACTCAGAAAACAAAACTATGATTACTAAAAGGGGGAGGAGGGATACATTAGGAGCTTGGGATTAACAGATGTGTGACACTATATTACTATAGATAAAAGAGCTGAACAACAAAGGCCTCCTGTAGAGCACAGGGACTATATCCAATCCCTTGTAATAACCTATGATGGAAAAGAATATATGTATATTTAGATGGATAACTTTTCTGTACATATGAAACTAATACAGTGTTGTACATCAGCTATACTTTATGTATATTTAGATGGATAACTTTTCTGTACACATGAAACTAATACAATGTTGTACATCAGCTATACTTTAATAAAACACTGTTTGGGGAAAAAGAGCATTAGCTTAAAAGCATCCAACGTTATAATTTTCACCTACTATGCCAAATGTTGTAACTAATTTTGAAAAGTAGAGGGGGCTCTCATAAAAATTTATAGTCTACTCAAAGAAGTAATTACGCAAAAGCACACATGTGAGCACACACAGATATATGTGGGATGAAAAATACTTGCATTTGCCATGAGCTTATTTACATATTATATGTATTATACATATGAGATATATACATATCTCATATCTTCAGACAGGAGCACTTCCGACTGTAGCCAACACCCTGTTCTGCCCAAACCAGTGGTGCTGGTGGAGCTGAAGGATGCTCAGACCTCAGTGGCCACACTTACACTCCACTGTCTAGCAAGGACAGGGACTCCATCCACCAGGACACTGAGTATTTCATTAGGGAAATCCCTCCTCATGACCTTGAGATCAATGGCGCTCAAAGCAGTGCCGGTTTTGATCCTAGAATGTTTGGAGACTGTCCTGAAACAGCCTAACCCTTAGGTGGTCAAGTCTGTGAGTGCCAATTTTCATTGGAGAATACCAGTTCCACAGCCAAAGTAGAAATTTTAGAAAGTATCCATCGCTCAAGTCTCTGTAATGATGATACTGCTGTTTTCTTCTTCCTCTTTGCCTTTTCCATCTTGAAGACTCATGCTCCTTAGAGCTTCCCACCACCATCTTTTTGATGCTGTTGTTCAGTCGCTCAGTTGTGTCTGACTCTCTGCACCCCCATGGACCGCAGCACACCAGGCTTCCCTGTCCTTCACCATCTCTTGGAGTTTGCTCAAACTCATGTCCATTGAGTCCGTGATGCCATCCAACCATCTCATCCTCTGTCGTCCCCTTCTCCTCCTCAGAATCATGGTCTTTTCCACCACCACCTGCTTTGCCCCAACTCTTCCTATTCCCAAGGACACCCTCCCAGTGGCTTCTTCACTCTATGACATTCCTGCCTCTTTCAGTCTTTCATGTGTGGATATATTCAAGTCCTCCTGTCTCAAGAGGCCAGAACCCTGCAGAAAGGTCTCCTTTCCTGCACAGGGAGCCCTAGATTGCCTCAGCAGAGAAGAGTTATCACGAGAAAGGAGAGGATGTGGGGTGGGGGAGGGGCTGGGCTGGCCAGGGGGACCCAGGAGGTGAGTAGTCACCGTCACCGTCACGCACGTGGATTTTGCAATGACAGCGAGTAATTTTCAGCTGGTCACTCAGCCCCCTCCATCTGCCTGGACCTCCCTCTGCAGTCACGAGATGCACAAATACCCAGTTGGTGCTGCGTTTTGAGGGGTCAGCCATGAGCACCAGAACACGCTTTGTGAGACAGTTCCCTTCCCAGAGGAGTCCTCAGGTCCCTGTCGTGAGTTATTTAACCTTCAGGTCACATAGTTTAGGGCAAGCTCAGACTCATCTCACCTACAGGGATGACAATAGTATCTTACGATTACAAGAGCTGTGCTTCTCTAAACCAAAGCAAAGTTCATAAAAAAGAACAACTTTAAAATCAAATAGTTCTTGTTATCTGCCAACGAGGGTCAACTGAAGGCTCGTGGATACAGATTCTGCATTTCCACATCCCAGCTGTACTGTTCACACCAAAGACACAAGAATTTTCTAATTCAGTTTTTTTATCCCTCACTAAAGCCCAGTGCCATGTTAGTCAACAAGGAAACCCACAGAGTTGTTTTTTTTTTAAGGAATCAATTTTCTGATATCCATAATTATAGTGTTCTCTTATTTAATAAAAATAATTGATGTTATGAGACTTGGATACAGAAAAATACAACCCTTATTTTGTAAGTTACTTGTTTTTCTGTCTCCATTTCATAGGATTAATGATGAAGCAAACCATGTTGACTCACTGAAGGTTCTGCTACTCCAATGCCTGTAAAATGTTTAGATTACATGTGATTATATTATCTGCCATGCTTGTATCTGAATTAATTATGTGTGTTTTTATTTCTGCATCCTTTTAGGAAAAATAGTATGTGTATATATAAAATGGTGTGTTTCAAGAGAGAAATATTTTCTAAAACACAATATTTAGTGGACTTTTATTTTCCTTTGAATGTCAGTGATTGTGTTGTCCAAACACTTAAATATATTTAAAGGTGTGAATTCACTCTAATTGGTTTTTTGTTTGTTTGTTTTCTTGCTGAGGTTGCTATGTGGTGGTTACAAAGTGATAGAATTACTGCCTTTAAAGTATTAAGGTTAAGATACCAAGTGATGAAAAAAATAATGAAGTGCTCATGTCCCTATAGATTATCTGAGCAGGTAGAAAGTGAATACACATCGAGGAATTTATTTTAACATGTCTCCAGAGCTTTAATCAACTAAAGTCAATATGAAAAAAAATTCATAAATTGGCCAGACAACTAGAATGTTTATCAAAAATATAGATATATGCACAGGTAGTTTTTATTTAAGCTGGACACAGTTACACATAAGATTGCATGCAATAAAAGTGTAATTCTACTCTAAATGGGTCAGGCTGATATACATATATAGATATACATATGCAACTCATATCTGTGGCATGTAAACCTTTTTCTGAGAAACTGCCGTCTTGCATCATTTTGTCATGATAACATCCACAATCTCTTGAGCATTACCACTTTCCCCCTTTAACTTATCTGATGATTATGCAGAACAGATAAAGAAAATGCTCACTAGCATATTATTTTTCTCTAAATAAAAATGTGATTTATGTATTTGCTGAACAGTCAAGGACTACCAGCTAAAAGAAAAGAAAGAAGTGAAACTGTGATGATTTGCCTTGTATAGATTTCATAGAGCTCCTGACCATTTTGTTTTGGGTTGGCCAAAAAGTGCAGCTGCATTTGGGCTTTTCCATAAGAAGGTATAGAAAAGCCTGAACAAACTTTTTGGCTAGCCCTGTGTTTTGTCTTCATTTTTCCTCATATGCTGATCACAATAAAATGTGAAAACTACTTTATGTAGAAGCTTAAGAACTAAAAAACAAAAAAAAAAAGTAACATGATGTATAATGTATATTGATGTATCCTTTAGGTCAAATTTTAAAATAGAATCAACATCTCTGTTAATGATTCAGAAAAAAAATGTTTGAAACATGATTAAATAATGAGCTTTTCCTATTCAAAAGAAAATTATGGCTCACCTCTGAGTTCTTCTTTAACATCATCTTACTTATGTTACAGTGAGGTGCCCTGAAATATTGTGTATCACTGACTAAGAGAGTAGAGTTTCCCAGGCATGGACAAATAAAAGGAAGTTAGGGGTAGCTTCTTAAAACCAATACATACATATTCCTATGATTAGGGAAACCGTTTGCAGATAAGTAACACTGCAAAGCATTGAGATTATTATAGGTACATTTTTATGGTTGGAATACAAAAGTAGCTAGGGAATGAAGAAGCTGTATTAGGAATTCAAAGCCATGCATTGGAACTTGAGTGGTAAAGAATTATATTTAATTATATCTCTGCTCACGGAATGAGAATTCAGTCTAAAGTAACAACCTTTCAGAGCGCTGGAGTTACCAGCACCAGGAGGATGGGTGTGGTGACTGGTACGCAGGGGGCATCAGGTGGACATTGACACAAGAAGTTTACTAGGGTCCGAAATATAAATCCAATGAAGGACATGTTTAAGGTTGGTTAAAGTGGTAATTTTTATCCTATTTATATTCTCTCATCGGAGTTTAAAAAAAAAAAATGCATGCTAGCCTGTGTGTGAGAGCCTGCTTGTGCTCATAATGTATACGCCTTTTATTCAAAGTATCTCTTTAGGGTTATAATTTGGGCTTACATTTTTTTATTTAAGAAGACCTCAAAAGTGGCTGGACTGGGTATTATGTGGGGCAGTAGACTTTCCTGAGTGTGTAGAGGGAAATAAAAAAGTGTCCTGTGGGTATGCACACTTGTGAAGGTGTGACCATGGCTTGCATGTTCTGTGCAGGACTTATAGGAACCTCTAAATGTACATTATTAAGCTCAAGAAGGAGAAAAGGCACACAGTTGCCCTGGCTTTGTTGGCCAAAGAGCCCTTTAATTTGCATCAGGCCTTGTAACTTCTGCCAGGAGCCTTCTGTGGATTAAATCCAGGTTTCTCATTTTCCAGATAAGAAAAATGAGGGCATCAGAAGTTAAGTAACTTGTCACAGAGCACACACAGGATGGGGGTTGGAGTCGGTGTGCCCGATCCCTCTCAGACATTCTGCCCATAATCGGTCAGTAGTGAGTCAGGGTGCCAGCCAGTGTTGGGGTGACGCGGGCCCTGCCTCGGCTGCCAGATTTCCTGGATGGTTTGCTCGTTAGCAGGTGGGTTGTAGCATGTGTTTGCCACCATCGTTTTTTCCAGTTACCTGTCACAGTGATGCTTGGATCTGCCTTACCGGTAGTCTTATTTGTCATGTTTTCTCGACAGTGACCCTTTTCCACATTCACCTTCACAGCCGCTGAATTTGCTTTATTGATGAATTACAAACAGGAGTTTAAATTGTTCAGAAGCACTGATATTTCTGTGGAGTTCCCACCAGTTTGTAGGTGGATTTCAAGGTGAAAAGCGTGGGTGCCCAGAATGTCAGTCAATAGAGACAGACAAACGTCCAAGGCACAAAAATTTCACTTGCGGTTTTCTACAGGGTAGAGAGGGGGCTTTTGTAGAAGCTCCCTGGCTGGGCAGGAGCCCCCTTCCTCCAGGAGGTCCCACACCACACAGGGCTGACCACAGAGTCTCCCTGGGCAGGGGCCAGCCGTGTGACGGCCACGCCATGTTGCGTCTGACGCACCAAGCCTGATGACAGGGCTTTCTGTTAGGCTATTTGTCTTAATTACAGCTTCTTGAAACCTAAATTATTTAGAAAAGAAAGGAAAGGAGGAAAGGACAGAAAGAGAGAGAGGGAAGAAGATAGGAAGGTCTTTATGTGAATCAAAACATTAACCATTTACATGAGTTTTACTTGTCTGTGGTTTTATGTCTACTGAACAGGAGGAAAGAAAGTGTCCCCGTGTTATTTTCAATGATTATTAGCCTCATAGAAGCCGTTCAGTCAGCCTGTAACAGTGTGGTGTGGGGAGCACCATGGACTCAGTTTCAAGCTTCCTTGGGGTGGAAAGAATGTCTCCATGATCTTTTCTCCCATATAGAACCTCACACAACAACCAAATAATCACATTCCTTCCTCTTGTCTCTGGGTGGTTGCTAGGTTGGTTTAATCTTTCTCAAACTAATGGCTTTTTCAGTTGATTGATCCTTGGGTATCACTCATATTTCTGAGCGCTTCTATGGACCTGTGTTTTGTCTTGTTTTTGATGTGAGGACCAGTTGAGGAGTAGACAGCTTGGCTGTAGAAGGGCACACTGAGCAGTTCCATTAGCCAGTCCTGGAATTTCTACTCCGTGGGCAGGTCCTCTGACTGGGCATTTCCTCAGCGAAGAATTCTCTCGTGTCCTTCCTGGTGAGACTTGTCCTAAGGATGCTCAGAGCCACAGAGGAGAGGAAGCCTTGCTGTCTCAAGGCTCATATCGGATCTTTTCTCTTCATCCCCTCTCCCCACCAGCCTAGCTCTGCTGGTATCTCCACGTCAAGTTCAACGTCTCTGGAGACACAGCCTCCAGTCTCTGCTGAAGCCTGGGGGCGGCAGTGACTTCCTCAAGCCAGAGACAGGTGATATCCTTTGTCTTAGCCCCTCCTCTCACGCGTTCTCCTGTGGGGGCCCTGTCTTCACACGTTGTCAGAGATATCAGTCTCCCACTCCTGAGCCTTTCTGGGACTCTGTGCTGTGAATTGGCTGGCTCCTGGAATTCCCAAATTGCCCATTTAGATCTCCGCTTTAACACTTCTAAGTCAGTCCCGCTTGCCTGTTAACCCTGTGATTTGTAAGATGTTGCTGCTGTCAATGCGTCTCCTTCCCTCTCTGTCCTCACGGAGATGGGCTTTGTTATGCCTCTGAAGCGTTTTGTGAGCAAGACGTGGGACGTGCATGAGCATACTCAATATGCCAGTTTTCACAGGACATTCTCCAGTTTTGATCACTTCTGTTTTCCATGTTGTCTTTGGAAGATGTGTAGGGCGGAATAGACTGAAAACAGATTGGAAATTGGAAGCATGACGTCATTAAGTTTCTCTATATGTCAAGCTTTTTTCCTCACTCCTTTGGTTGAGTTTGGTGACCATCCCCAGGCTGGGCAGAGCCGGAGAACCACCAGCCTCTTCCAGGGCAGCCTGGCTCAGGAAGCACCTGGCATGGGCCAAGACAGTCTCTGGCTGCCTGTGAACCTGGTCGTCAGATTTGCATCATTGGCTCGTTGTTGGCTTCTACTGAGACTGTTGCCTGCTCACTGCTTCCCAAGGAGTCAGCCCTGGGTCTCTCTCCAGTTTTCATTCACCCCATGGCTCATCCTGGTCCTGAACTTGCGTGCTGAACAGAAGGTCACTGCTAGGTGACCCCGAGCCCCTGTTTTCCTTCAACCTGTTCCTCCATCAGACTTTCTCATCCAGAAGAGGAAGTTGTTTAAGCAACACCTGGAAACCATTCTTCATTTCTCTTTCCCTCTACCCCCAGTTCATACCCATGTTCTGTTGATTGTATTGCCACCGTACCACCAGCCGGTCCCTGCCTTGACTTTCTCAAGAGATGCCACCATTGTTTCCCAGAAAAACCTGGGATCCCTTACTAACTCACCTCTGTGTATCCGTTCCTCAGGCCCATTAGTATTCCAGGAATATGCATGAGATGTCATTGTATCCCTAACCTTTAAAGCCTTCCATTGACATATACAAATCCTAACCACAGACAGAGGACTCAGTGTGGACTGGCTGTAACACTCCCCTCTTTCAGGGTGCTCCTAATTCTTATATCCAGGGAATTTTCTCCACTGCTGAGCCTTACAGCTTCCTGGCCATTCATTGTTTTTCCTTCCTGATCTTTCTCATGCAAACCTAATTCTCATCTTTCAAGTGTCTGAAAATAGAGTAGTTTCAGAGAATTCTGCTCTTAAAAACCTTTCTATGTTGTCCTATTAGTGAAATTCTCCATCAATTATATTATTTGTACTTGACATTTATTTCCTGTTCTTTTTTTCTGTTTTAATATCCTTGCCACAATTAGAATAAAAGTGACTGACACATGGCTATCAATAAATATCTGGTAACAAGCAAATGAACGAATAAAATAATGACTGTCTGGTGACATTGAAAATATTAAATTAACCTCAGGAAGAGAAGTCACCCAGAGAAGTCAAGATAAATTGTTAAGCCAGTACCAAGGAGTCGCTGTTCAAACCTTGACTTGTGTGTAGTGATGGTCTCCATTCACACTGCTCTGTAGGGGTGAACAGAGAATCACTTAAAACTCCAGAGTGTTTTGTGGCTTGGAGCCAACCACAGGAAGCAAGACCGATATATTCTAATGTATGTGTTTTCATCGGCATGAATGGTCAAGTCATACTTGCTGTGCTTGTGAGAAATCCCATGGGAACATCTCAGAAAGTGATGAGAATGTAGAACCAGACAGCACTTAGGAGAGAGTTTAGGTGAATTAGAATCAGGGACGATTCCAATGGAGGCTCTTTGACTCATTAAGTTCATAGGTGCTTACTGAGCCCTGATTCTGTGCCTGGGACGTTGCCAGAGTCTAGCTAAACTCGTGGGAGTGAAGGAGTTGACTGAGTGATGTACGTTACACAAGCAAATAAAAGACCAAAATTGCAGTCATCATTTCTGCGAAAGAGTAACAAAGCAGAAGTGGCAGAAGAGGGTGAAGGGTTTCGCAGTAGAGCACAGAAAAGGTAGAAAGTTGCAAGAAGGGCCAGGGTCCAGGGCTAGGTCTGGTTATCTTGCCCAGTGTTAAAGTTCAGATTCGTGTTCTGTATTGCGGGACAGATACATCATAGCACCCCATGGAAGGAGTGGTGGAGTGTTGAATGTCTCTTCTGGAGAGGTACTGCAGTTACCTCCAGGTAGAGTGATGCTCACTATGGGGGCTTTTCTTATATTGGTAGCTGTGAAAAGGGCTCCTTGGAGCCCTGGGCTTTTGCTAGGGGCTTCAGCCATGGCGACCTGGTAGGGAAGGAGTGGAGGAGAGGAGATTGTGAACCTGGTCTGGTCCTAGGACCCTGAGCTTGGTTTGAACCATTGCTTTCTATTAAATTCTGTATCTAGTTTCGCCTGTAGATATTTCTTTCTGATAAAGTTTTAAAACTTCTGGGGGTTGGCAGTGAGAAGCGAAACTGAGTGGCTTCTTCCTGCCCCACTCAGTTAGCTGTCACACAGAAGGGAGCTCTTCTGTCCGCCGTCCATCCAGACACGCGACCCGCCCCATGTGCTGGGGGGAAGACGCTGTGGGTCACAGCAGATGCAGAACAGGGTGCTTGGACCTTGAAGGGCCCTCGGTCCAGGGAGGTTATAAATAAGGACTCACATCCACACCGTTTTCGTAGGTGTGTGAGTGGCATGAACATCAGTGAGATGATGCTAGGTGCCAAAGCTGTGGCCATGTGGGTGTCTGCGGTCGACCCGAGACGTGGAGAGAGCTGCCCAGGCACAGCCGAGCACAGAGAGGGTGCCCAGGGCAGAAAGAGGGGCCTTGGCAGAGGAAGAGGAGGGGGCGGCACCGGGCAGGGATGAAGACACTGCACGGGGTGTGGGTCACGCACAGAAACGGGGAGTGTACACCAAAGGGCAGGGGGTGACCAGTTATAGAAAAGCCTGCATGTCAAGGACAAGCGTATTGACATTCCTTCCTGTTGGAGCCAAGCTGTAAATTTAGAAAATCGCTTTTATATGACTGAAATGGGCAGCAGGCACTGAGTTCAAGTCTGGGGAAAAAACCCCAGCGCAAGAAACTGCCCGGAGTCAGTCCCCCACAAACCCTGTCCACCTTTGCACCCTCCTTTTCCATGACTTTTCTAGCTTGTCTTACGTCTGGTTTTATGGCATTAGCTACAGACTACCCTCCTTGAAAAATTAGTCTAAGAAAGAATAATAGGTGGACCATGCATTGAGAACAAAAAATCTTTTAAAGAAAGGGTAACAAGAACTGTCACTTGTGAAGATTCCCAGTGTGCATTACCGTGTTAAAGGCTGAGAAGTCTGAAGTGAAAAAATCTATGTCATATTAATTATTTTCCCATCTGGACATGACCCAGACTTCCATTTGTATCTGACACATGGCTGCATATCCTGTGTAGAGCTTGAGGATGAGAACGCAGCTGATCTTCAACTGTCAGAGCACCAGGGAGGACCTTGAGTTATCTGCAGGAAGAGCTCTCTGGGTTTTCACTGGGAGTCAGGAGCCCTCCAGTCCTTTTCGTGGTTGAGAATATTCAAGAAGCATTGACTCTTTTGTGGTCATAACAATTCAGACATGTGTCTTTGCCTGAATAAATGATTCACATTTTAATAAAAAGTTTCAAAACTGCCGGCTCTGGACATCCGAAGGCCAATGTGGATGTTCTGTGGGGGAGTGGGTGGGGAGGGAGCCCTTGAGAGTTCAAGGACCCTGGGCTGAGCGGGCAGGACAGGGATTCCTGAGAACAGGGCTCCCCCTAGAGGTGGCGCTGGGTCCAGCCGCCCCGCCGCACACACAGGGCCCCTGTTGCGGCCTGTTTGGGATGCTCCGTGCCTCCGGGCCGGCTCCCTGGGGACTGAGCCCTATTCAGGGCTGGGACAGACGCCTAGTTGTTGCTGTTCTGGCCACACCGTTTCCCTCGGCCAGCCTGGAAGACACGTCAAACCAAACCAGAGTCAGACAAAGCTGGGACGCCGAGGAGGAAAGAAAATGCAGTTCAAGTCCGGCAGTCACCATTTTTCTGGAAACTGTGCTTGTCTTTTGTATGTTTCTGTTATGGTTATGATTTTGATACATTTATTTATCACATGTGTGAGTATACAGTTTATCTGTGATCTCTGTACACACACACACACACAGAGAAACCTACCCACATGTACAGAAATATGCAGATGTAGATAAACATGCTCATATACCTATGTAAGCACTCACATAAACACACACGTTCATATTTTGTTGTTGTTTTTGTTCAGTTGCCAAGTCATGTCCAGCTCTTCACGACCCCATGGACTGCAGCACACCAGGCTTCCTTGTCCTTCACCATCTCCCGGACCTTACCCAAGTTCATGTCCATTGAATCAGGGATGCCATCCAACTATCTCATCCTCTGTCACCCTCTTTTCCTTCTGCCTTCAATCTTTCCCAACATCTGCAGGCATCAACTTAAAGACACACATGTAATAGACACACTTCCATTTATAAACACATATAACAGTTCACAGTGGCTCAGTGGGCAAAGAATCGGCCTGCAATGCAGGAGACACAGGAGAGGTGGGTTCGATCCTCGGGTTGGGAAGATCCCCTGGGGCAAGAAATGGCGAGCCACTCCAGTACCCTTGCCTGGAGAATCCCATGGACAGAGGAGCCTGGTGGGCTACAGTCCATGGGGTTGCAAAGAGTCGAACGTGATTGAGGGACTAACACTTTTTTCACACACATTCACATAAACAAGGAATGCACATATACACACTCACATATAGGCACATGCACACAAGATGTGCATCCACACACTGCTGTGCACACATATGCCATACACGTGTGTGCACACACACGACTGCATGCATGCAATTATGTCATACATGTATGCATGCACACATTTACACACAATGCCTGTTCAAAATTGTAATGAGACTTTCTTCTAAACTTCTAAAATGCACTACACTCATCTCCATTTTAATCCATATGTTTAATCACCATCTATTGACCTTTGTAGCGTGTGAGGATATATTAGCAGTGTTAGTTGTTCAGTTGTGTCTGACTCTTTGTGACCCCATGGACTATAGTCCACCAGGCTCCTCTGTCCATGGGATTCTCCAGGCAGGAATACCAGAGTGGGTTGCCATTCCCTTCTCCAAGGCATCTTCCCAACCCAGGGTTTCCTTCGTTGCAGACAGATTCTTTACCATCTGAGCTATAGGGAAGTCCCCCTGGATATATTAAACAAACAACAATATAAAATAAAGCAATGAAGTCTAAGAAATAAGAAAACAGGAATGAAATTTAGGGAATAAGTGAACAGTTTTGTAAATCATGTATTTATCATTTTTCCCTTTTCTCTTCTGTCCATCAGTGATAGTGTCCTCAGAACCTTGGCCTTTGTCTCCAATACTTTGCGCGGCACTGTCTGGTCAACATCCAGTGGCCCATAGTCACATGGTACCGTCTAAACCACAATGTGTGCATCCATTTATTCGTTTGAGAGTGGTATGAAACTTTGAAGTTTTATGGAAGATGTATTACCTGGTTTCAAGAAATGTGTGTGCTAGAGATCTCATCCTAGTTTATAGATATGTTAAAAAAGAAATAACAAGAAAAATAAAACCAGCACAGACATACCTAGATTCATCTCAGGGATGAGCATTGAATTTATTTCCTCTGCTTATGATCTTGCACTTTGATCTACTCCCTGTTCTTCTTTCAGCTTCCTCACCCGTTAGGTTTTTGGTTCAGTCAACTCCCACCCAACCTTTCACCAATCCATTCTTCACTCCATGGCCTGGTCTAGGTGCTGAGTGACACGGTTGCTGTGATATCTGTACTTGTCTCATAATAAAAGATCACATGAGAATTACCTGTTTAACATGTGTCCCCACTAACTCCAGAGGAGCATATACTGGTCCTGTATTTTCCACTCTTTTAGTAGCATATCTAATGTAGCGTTTGGTACATTCAGTTCACTTCAGTTGCTCAGTCATGTCTGACTCTTTGCGACCCCATGAACTGCAGCACGCTAGGCCTCCCTGTCCATCAACAACTCCCAGAGTTTACTCAAACTCATGTCCATTGAGTCGGTGATGCCATCCAACCATCTCATCCTCTGTCGTCCCCTTCTTCTCCTGCCCTCAATCTTTCGCAGCATCAGGGTCTTTTCCAATGAGTCAGCGCTTTGCATCAGGTGGACAAAGTATTGGAGTGTCAGCTTCAACATCAGTCCTCCCAATGAACGCTCAGGACTGATCTCCTTTAGGATGGATGGGTTGGATCTCCTTGCAGTCCAAGGGACTCTCAAGAGTCTTCTCCAACACCACAGTTCAAAAGCATCAATTCTTCTGTGCTCAGCTTTCTTTATAGTCCAACTTTCACATCCATATGTGACTACTGGAAAAACCATATAGTTGACTAGACAGACCTTTGTTGACAAAGTAATGTCTCTGCTTTTTAATATGCTGTCTAGGTTGATCATAACCTTCCTTCCAAGGAGTAAGTGTCTTTTAATTTCATGGCTGCAGTCACCATCTGCAATGACTTTGGAGCTCCCCAAAATAAAGTCTGTCACTGTTTCCACTGTTTCCCCATCTATTTGCCATGAAGTGATGGGACCAGATGCCATGATCTTAGCTTTCTGAATGTTGAGCTTAAGCCAACTTTTTCACTCTCCTCTTTCACTTTCATCAAGAGGCTCTTTAGTTCTTCTTCACTTTCTGCCATAATGGTGATGTTGTCTGCATATCTGAGGTTATTGATATTTCTCCTTGATATTTCTCTCTTGATTCCAGCTTGTGCTTTATCCAGCCCAGCATTTCTCATGATGTACTCTGCATATAATTTAAATAAGCAAGGTGACAATATACAGCCTTGGCATACTCCTTTCCCAATTTGGAACCAGTCTGTTGTCTCATGTACAGTTCTAACGGTTGCTTCCTGACCCGCACAGATTTCTCAAGAGGCAGGTCAGGTGGACTGGTATTCCCATCTCTTGAAGAATTTTCCAGAGTTTGTTGTGGTCCACACAGTCAAAGGCCTTGGCATAGTCAATGAAGCAGAAATAGATGTTTTTCTGGAACTCTCTTGATTTTTTGATGATCCAGTGGATGTTGGCAATTTGATCTCTGGTTCCTCTGCCTTTTCTAAAACCAGCTTGAACATCTGGAAGTTCACAGTTCACATATTGCTGAAGCCTGTCTTGGAGAATTTTGAACATTACTTTACCAGCATGTGATATGAGTGCAATTGTGCAGTAGTTTGAGCATTCTTTGGTATTGCCTTTCTTTGCCATTAGAATGAAAACTGACCTTTTCCAGTCCTGTGGCCACTGCTGAGTTTTCCAAATTTGCTGACATATTAGATGCTAAGTAAACACTCAGTAAAGAATGCTTTAAATACAGGTTTCTGAAAGTTTATATAGAAATCTTTAGTGGATATGTTAACCTTTTGGATTTTGAATGAAGATAGTTGTTACCTGTGAGCTGACAGGAAATTGCTTGCAATTTGAAGAAAAAAAGTTTAGATAAAGATCTGTGCCATTAATTTAAGGAATATGACTGATAAAAGCTATGATGCGTGGTTCTTAAGTGAGCATTACTCAGGGTTGTCAGTCTGACTCTCATGCCCGGTCGTTTTGTCCCATGGACTGAATTTATATATTGGCTAACTTACATTAGCTAACATGGTACACTGTGTACTTATAGTCATATATATTCAGACGTATGAAATATTTTGCAAAATGATCACATTCCACCTGCAGGAGAACAAATAAAAAATGTGGAGGGAGAAAAAGAAATTCCCAGAAAAGCTGAATTAATTTGCTAAAGAAATAGAAGGAAAAGTGGCTTTGTTCCTTCAGGTACCAGTGGGTGATGAACAGTACATTGTTTTCAGAGTGTCTTTTATAAGCAGATCCAAACATGGCACTGTCTTCTCCCTGGGTTTGGGGACATCCTTCATTAGACAACCCCAAATGATGTATCCTCAATGACACCCGTGTTGAGGTGGTTCTCAGCTTAGCCTGTGCTGTTCTGGACCCCGAGAGACCTGTCTCCATCTCTCCTGATCTTGTCTCTCTGATGGGCGGGACACTTAGGGAGCTTCCACACTGAGACTGACACCAGATCAAAGCGGCCTTTTCCGGCTTCTCTCGCCATGTAGGAGGACCTCCAGCCCTTGACATGTAGCACATCTGATCTTCAGGAGCAAACAGCGGGGTGTCAGAGCGGGCACATTCATCATCTCTCCCAGCCCACCATGTCTGCAGCCTGCCATTCCGCCTCAGCCCCGGACATGCAGTCTCCCCTGCATGCCCCTCATCACCCCGGAAAGTCACACAGGAGCCCGGGTCTCACCGCTGCAGGGGCGGCATTTCTCTGTTCTTCTCTGTGGCTGAGCAAGCGTCCTACTTTGATTTGTAAAACTCATTCCAAACAGCTGGCATTTGATTTTTATTTTCAATTTCATGTAGAAGGACCTAAGCGTTTTATTCCCAGACACTGAGTATATTGTTTCTGTATTAATGCAGCAGCAAATTTTACCCCAGAGCATCATCACCCATTCATGGGCCTGTCCAAAAGCATTTGAGATGGATTTGAACATCATTTACGTTCTACATGAAGGGCTTCTTTGTACTGGGCTCTTGAGACTTCCCAGGGTTTCTGCCTGGGGTGTGAGGCTTAGTGTGTGGGGTCCTGATGAGCAGAACTGGTGGGGACCTTCGTCAACCTCCAGTGGAATGGAGTACCCCATCTGGCGCAGAGTCAGCATGAAACCCACTAGAGAAACACGATTCACACTCTGCCTGGTTTCTCCCCATTGGGTTTATAGCCTAGTCAGAGATCCTCTGAATCTCTTGCTGTATGACGAATCTCCTGTTTTCCAGTGTAGACATTAGGGAGCTGAAGGTGACCATAGATTGAGTCTTATGTCCTCAACTCACTTTCAGGAGTAAGAAAACAAATATTCCTGGACAATGTGAATTAGAAGTCACATTGGGTCTGCAGCTTGATATAAAGGCGTGCACCTGGTTGGTAACCAGAAGCAAGGGGTCTTCTTTCTGACCCAGTCGCTAGATTATTTTGCTCAGTTTCTATAGTATGCGAGGGCTCAGCTGGAAATAGGCTCCAATGCCAGTCTATGAACTGTACCACGGTGATGATGGACTCATTCACTAACCTGTGAGACTATGATTAATGAGGTGAAATTTTCAGCACTTCTAAAACTTTTTTATTTTGTTATATAAAACTAATTATTTTCGCTCTGAGTTTTATTTTCATTCTTTGAAGAAATAATGCCAATTATAGATGGTATTATTGTTTAGACAAGTACTATTCGCTGATGATGTCCAGCACTGATTGATTTTTTATATTAAAAAAATGACATTCTTTGATATCACCTTTTATAGAATCTCTAATCCAAAATAAGCTCTAGAATCCCTCCTACCTTCCAATCTAAAGGGATAATAACTTTTTTTTTTTATCATTTTCTAGAATACCAGGAGGGCTTCCCAGGTGGCTCAGTGGTAAAGAATCCAACTGCCAATGCAAGAGACTTGGTTTCCATCCCTGGGTTGGGAAGATCCCCTGGAGGAGGAAATGGCAACCCATTTCGGTATTCCTGGGGTCACAAAAAGTCAGACAGGACTTAACAACTAAACAACAACAACAGAATACCAGGAACGTAAAGTAATAAACATGAAAAGAAGTACAGCTTTCCTACCTTAGTGAGATTCTCTGTACTAAAAAGCTTGTAATTCACTGGGATTTTAAAGAAGTTATTGGTAGATAAGTGTTTGGATGCAGTCTCTAGTTTTGACTAAGGTTCTAGAAGAGTTTTTTTGAATCAGTTAGAGAAAACCTAAACATGAAAATAAAATAAAAAAGAAGACAAAAAAGAGAGCCAAGGAAGAAAGAAATTATATATACAGCAAAGTATCTGCAGGTCTATAGAGTACAATAAACTACGCTGACCTGTATTTATTCTTTGAAAGCATGACTTGCAGATACTTTAAACAACACCCTCTTTTTCTTATAATTGAACAGAAATTTATCAGATCTGCTATTATATTACAATGGTAAAAAATGCAATTTTCGACTTCAATTTTAAAAGAGAAATATGCTGCTAAAAATATCTCTAAAAATAAGGGCATTGCTTACTTTAGTTTTCTTTGTGCCTAGATAGAATATCGATGATGTTTAAAGAATATTTTGTGTAGATAAGATTTTTTATTATAAAAGCATGATAGGTTTTTTAACCTTCAAAAAGTCTCACTGAAAATTATCATGTGAAATCTAGAGGTGCATAAGAGGCTTGTGAAGAAAATAGTGGAGAAAACTTACGTTTGTGAAGCTTTTGTTGGTTTTCTACATGGCACGTCAGTATACGTAATGTTTAATGTGCCTAAAATCTTTCTTCCAAATTAAGTGTCCTCTCATATTTAGAGAATTTAATAGGAGGGCACCTCTTTTAAGAAGCAGTTTATGGATTGTGTTTTGCCAGTTTAGCAAAGCTTCTTTGTGTGACTTGGCTAAACATTCCTTTGAACACTCAAAAGTGATAAAAGTAAACCCATGAAAGCATCCAAGTACATTTTCAAAAGGGGCTGAGACCTTCTCATGTACATGAACTGTTGTGTCTGATTTGATGGCACAATAAACCACTGACCTTGATTCAGGTAAAATGATTCTAGATGAGCTATAGTACTTCAGAAAGAAACAGGAAGTAGAGAAAGTTAAACAGATTTGAGAGTTTTCTAATTTTCATTTTTGAAATTAATTTATAGTAGATTTACAGTGTTGTTACAGTGCAAAGTGATTCTGTTCATAAATATATATATATATATACATTTTTTCTATTATGGTTTATTAGAGGATATTGAATATGACTCCCTGGGCTGTGCAGCGGGACCTTGTTGTTTATTTAATACCTAGTAGTTTGTGTCCACTAATCCCAAACTCCTAATTTATCCGTCTCCTATCCCCTTCCCCTTTGGTAGCCATAAATTAGTTTTCGCTGTCCGTGAGTCTGTTTTTGTTTCATAAGTAAGTTCATTTATAGCACATTTTAGATTCTACATTAACAGTGACACTATAAATTTATCTTTAACTTTTTTAGATTTTCTTCATTATTATAATTTCTTTACATTGGAGGATAATTGTTTTATAATATTGTGTTGACATCTGCCACACACAACATATTTTTAAGGCTTTTTTAAATTACTGCAGTGTAGCTTCTTCACACTACCATGTCAGTATCTGCTGAACAGCAAAGTGAATCAGCCATACATATACAGAGTTTATGTCACGACCACGAGGTAAACACAGGGCAAAGGGTAAAGTAAGAACATTTTGGATTTTCTTTCACTTTTTAAAACATCCGACATGCTTAATTATGTTGGCCAAGAAATGGGTACTATTTCTAGAACATTTTCAGTGATGCCAACACACAATTCCTAAGTAACAGAAAGTAACTTTTCAGGATATAATTAGCAATTACATGTGGATATTGACTTCTTAAGAAAGGAAGTGCATTTATATTTAAAAAATTTTTTTGAAACTTTTAGAAGTTTTCTTTGATTTGTAGTAGTTTTTTTTTTTTTTTTTCCCCCTGTAGAGATTCTTCTTGCTTAGGGGTGTCTAAAGCAGGTCTAAGTCTTGTTTGTTTTTTAATCAACCGTCTATGCAGAAAAAACTGTCTGGGGACAAGGACTGTAATATTGTTGGGGAACATTTATTAGGTGCATGTACCTTTGCAAAACTGATAATGGTAATGGTCTGGAGGCCCTGCAGATAAGCTCTAGGCTGTTTACTAATTGAATTTGAAAGATCTCTAGTAATTCAATATGTTAAAGATTTCCTGATCTGCACTGCTTTAAGTTACCCAAATAAATTAAGGATGCAATCAAACAAGCAAACTGAAGTGGAAAATTGGCTTTCTTCAGATAAACTTTCTCTGGGCCACTCAAAAAAAAGCAATGGGATATTATTTAATTAGATATTGATTTATTTTACTCTAAACCTTTTAGAAAATTGACCAGATATTTGCTTTTCTAGCTGTACATTTATAAAATTGGAAGATGAACAGGTATTTACACTAGACAATAACATAAGGAAAATCTTGCTCACTAACAACTGTTTAAAGTTCAGTTAAAAGCTTCATCTTTTCTGTTTAAAATGAGATTCATAAGAATCCATAATAAAATAATAAGAAGTGTGTATGAACTGGTGAAAGTTAGTATCATACTTCTTACTTTTCAAAGCAGGAATTCCAACTTAACATGTCATCTTACTGGATGTTGAAAGCTATGATAGAGAATATGCCTTCTCCCCAAGGAAGTATAAAAATGAGCAGAAGTCTTTTTCAGGAATTTTCATCCTGTTCTCCATAGTGGCTGCCCCAGTTTACCTTCCCACCCAACGACATAGGAGGACTCCCTTCTCCACGCACCCTCTCCAGCATTTATTGTTTGTCGAGTTTTTGATGATGACCATTCTGACGGGTATGAGGTGATCCCGCATTGTGGTTTTGACTTGCATTTCTCTGGTAGTTAGTGACGTTGAGCATCTTTTCATGTGCTTTTTAACCATCTGTAAGTCTTTGGAAAAATGCCTATTTAGATCTGCTTCCCATTTTGGGGGGTTGTTTTGTTGAATCTGAAAATAATTCAGACATTTCAGGTTGAGTGGAAAAGAGAGTGCAAGCCAGTAAGTGATAAGAAAAGAGACCAGGCATGGAGATGAGGGGCAGGCTGGGCGGTTCCTTGAACGGCTTGGTTGGAGCTTGCACTTCATCCTAAACCTGTGAGTTCAAGAAGGATCCTAGCATTAATGGAAAGGGGCCGTATTTGCTGTTTAGAATGTCCCTTTACTGACAAAATTGGGAGAAGGTGCCTTATGGATGGGAAGAACATGCAAAGCAGGATAGGAACCAAGCAAAGGACACCAGGGAGAGGCCCTTTCATTCACACCACTTAGAGACTTACTCCTTTGAGAGTCTCAGGCATGTGAGGAAGGTGAAACTGTCTGTCTGGACGGAACCTTTCAGGTAGAAAATTTGAGGATGCGTTTACACTATACGCCACTAGGGGGCAAGACTGAAGACTGGACAGGCAGGGTAATCCTTGTTGCAGGAAGTCCAAGCACTCTGAAGGAAGCAGGCTGGGTTCCATAATAGTTCATAGTGTACAAATAAAGATGTTTTTATTCATGCGTTTTCTGCTTTGTGGTATATGCTGGGTTGTTAAGTGCTTACCCATCAGTCTACAGGGCACATCAGCAAACAACGGTATGAGAATCCACACCCTTGGGCATTTTAATGTTACTGGAATTCTCCAACCTGGATGGTGAAGTTAAACATTGTAAAAGAGGACAATTTCTAGATTTTTTTTTTTTTCTGATCTCCATAGTGCAAAATTTCTACCAGTATTTTTTTTTTATTTCCAATCTGGAGTATATTTAGTCACTTCTTGACTCATCATGATCTTTAAGCAGAGTCGGTTTTATATCATTCTGCTCCACATTATAAACTCTGTTCTATTAAGATACATACATTTCTGTAAATTTATTTTTCAGTAAGTATAAGAAAGTAGAACAAGTCAAATCAGTGTGATGTTGAAGGTAAAAAAAAAATAAAAAATAAAAAACACCTGCTCTTAGGGTTCATCTTGGATTAATAAACTGCAGAAGCAAATGGATAGAAACATTAATTATTAACTGTCAGTAGCCATAGTATCTTTTAGAAAAAGTATAATAGGGTTTTAATAACAAGGTAATTATAAGAGCCAGCAACTTAATTCCTTGGAGAAGTGATTTTCTGGAAAGGATTCAAATAAGACCTAATTCTCTCCTATCTTTTTGCCTTGCCACCTTCTTCTTGTCTTATGTGGATCTGACTACAAAGCCTTTATAACAAAAGCCTTTACTTTTGAAAGGAAGAAAACATATCTTAGCCTTGTTGCAGTATGGTTTTTCATTTCAGTTAGTTGAAAGTCTCCACCCATATGTATAAATGTTTTGCTTCAATGAAATCATTAATGTGAGTAGGCTTTTTGTATTCTGACATAACACTAAATAGATAACAAAATTTGTTTTATGTTTTTAAGTATTAACAAAACTTAATTGCCTCGATATACTATTGTATGTTTAACTGTTCTTCTATTGAGATATTAGATTTTACTTTTCTCTGCTTAAATATTCATGCTATAATAAATATCATCAAAAGATAATGCCCTAGGAATGGAAATATTAATTAATATGAACATAATTGTGATTCTTGCTCCTTGCTGACCTCTTGCTTCTCAAATATGAACCAAATTATAAATAACATCACCAGCCCTGAGATTGCATCTGTTACATAATTGTTTTAGCTTTTAGCATTATCAAGTTTAATGGTTAATCAGAAAGATTATGAAATGTTACATTATCTCTACTAAGTTTTGATTAATACATTCATTGTAAAACTGAGGTTTCATTTAAGACCAATATGTAAATGCCTAGTAATTTATGTAACACTATACCAAAAAAAAAGCCCACTCAGAATGAAAATATTGTTTAACAATTTTCCATATAAGAAATATTAATGACTAGACAACAGTTTTAATTGCATATAAAAAAAAACAAAATCAACTTCAATTTAAATTGTAGATAAAGTACAGTTTCTTAAATAACTGCAGAAGTGTTGATTGAAGAGGAAATGTTATTTACTTTGAAAGATCTTCCTTGAATGTGTAGGAAATATCAAAATTGTTAAATTCACTTTCCTTCTAGTCAGATAATTGCTAATCCCAGTCACTGAAATTAATGTCACCATGGTTTTAGATCAGCCATAATAATCTAGTTTAATTGTGTCACTTGAGAGTAACAGTAATTCTTACTATTTTTGTTTATTATTCACATTCATTTTGTATATACCTTATCTTCTACCTTTATATTTATCATCCCATATATAAATTTTATTTACCAAATGCAGACTTTTTAAGATCATTTACAAGATTAGAAAACACTTTAATGATTTTGGATTAATAATCTACCTCATCCCAATGTGAAGAATCTGAAAGATATTTATACATGCTTGAAAAAGTTATATAGGATAATATCCAGGAAAGCATTTTTAAATGGTGCTAATTTTATAAATGTATGTTTTGTCCCATATTGATATAAAATTTTGTTCCTTGTGTCTTTACAGAGAAGAGAGCAATTTCTTTGAATCTGTAAAATTTAGTTTTCGGAATTTGGGGAGATAATTTCATAGTCAAGTAATTTGCTTCTGGAATCACATATCAGTCTGAACTCCTAAGAACTGGGACACCATACAAGTACCCAATCCTCATTTGTTTTAAATGGCATTTTTCTCCTCAAAAATATTTTGAAATCCTACTTTTTCTGAATATATTTGTATGTGGTACAAATAACACACACAAATGGGGAAATCTGGCTGGAACCCTTGCTCTATCCCTGAGTTGTTTGCCCTCTGCATTCACCTTTCTGTCCTTGTTGGAGAGAATGGGCACAGATCCAGAAAAGATGGACAGCTGGGGTGGGGAGAGCTGTATATTTTTAAAAGAACAGAAAATAAAAATATCTTATGTCGACTGTTCATGAGAATGGAAACTTGGGGGAAAGAAAGCAGTAAGTAACCAAAGAATCAGAAAAAAATCTTCCTACAGAAAGATTCAGGACTTACTTTCTAGAGCTGGTCGTATTAGAGAAAGTTCATCTGCTGTCTTTGTATTTTTATTTGTCAGAATCCGCTGTCAATAAAGAATCACCAGTTTATACCTAAGAAAGTATCTAGTACAGGTGTTTGTTGCTTCCTGGCCAGAATATTTGTTCATATCACAGTGACCAATGAGCTGACCTAAATATATGTTATTTGATGAAAGGAACTTTTTAGTATTTTTTTTAAATTTTTAATCTTTATTTTTTTTATATATATTGGACTGATGTTGGACCACGGTTGATTTACAACATTGGTTAGTTTGTACAGCAAAGTGATTCAGTTGTACATCTACATATATCTATTCTTTTCAAGCTATTTTCCTATTTAGGTTATTACAGAATAGTGAGCAGATTTCACTGGGCTGTAGAGTAGGTCCTGGGTGATTATGTATTTTTAACTTTGGTGGTGGCATCTCTTAAATGAGTCACAGCAGCCATTAGCAACATGCTCTCATCCCACACCTGGGTTTCAGACTGGGTCCATTCTTGTTTAGATCATCTCCCCACAATTGACAGGCCCTGTCACTTGGAAATTTCTTTAAATTCTCATTGCTAATTTCTTCCTCCATAAAATGGGATAAAGATGATTAGCTCAACTGGGTTGTTGGAGTTATGAAAAAAATGAAAGCTCATTTTTTAATAAGCAAATAATTGGGCACATTGGGGTTTCCCTGGTGGCTCAGATGGTAAAGAATCCACCTGCCAGCGCAGGAGCTGTAGGTTCAGTCTCTGGGTTGCGAAGATCCTCTGGAGAAGGAAATGGCAACCCTCTCCAGTATTCTTGCCTGGAGAATCCCATGGAAAGAAGAGCCTGACAGGCTACAGTCTGTGGGATCACAAAGAGTGAGACATGACTAAGCAACTGAACAACAACAGTCTGGCACTTAATAAACAAATAATGTTAGTTTTGTGACAGTACAAAAGGATAAAGCACAGGCCAGGGAGAACATCATTGTTGAACCAATTTGCTTAATGGAATTTATCTTAATCCCTTAACTCTTGCTCTAAGGTGTTTGAGTAACTAAGAACACACAGATTACTTTTAAAGGCTTATTTTTTTTATTAAAACAAAAGATGAGCAGGAAAAGTATGTCATTATGAATTTTTTTTTAACCTAGGATTTAGCCAAAGAGAAATGTGATATGAGATTATTTAAATCAGGAATTTCTTCCCCAAATAGTCCATTGAAGAACAGTTCATACACAAGAGCTGAGATTAAAGTGTATATGTCAAGCCGTGTTTATTTTTAAACATATCTCAGGATATTTGCTAGTAAGCTATATATTAACATTATTGTCTTGAAAAATCAGAGGCATATCACTCTTGTTATAATAAACAAAAAAGGAATTTTTATAAAATAGCTTAAGTTTCTTTTTATATGTCTTCTCCCTACATGTGTATTTATCAAGTGATTTAGTCAGATTGAATGTTCCTGTAGTTATAGAATAGAAGTGGTTTAAAAACTCCCACTACATTCTAAAAAGTAGTGTAATGTATTATGGAAAATTAAACATGGTTCATCTTACAATCTCAAATAGTTGACAAGCTCAGGTATTCTTGAGGGGAGTGATGTTAGAGTTAGATTGTGGGATATAGATCTGTCCAAATTTTTTAAGAGATTATCAGATGATGTTCTATTAGTTTGCTAACTTGTAACTGGAAAAAATTCTAATTCCTGGAAATCAGAGACAAAAACTTAAGAACTAAGTTTTCTTCTTATCGCCACATGGATTGACGTCAGGTTTGAGAGAATGGTATTGTTCTCAAGGACTGGTTTGCAATTGGGGTTGTTCAGATATGCCAAACATATAGAGCTCCTTGTCAGTGAATTTTAATTAGGTTCCAAGTGTTAGCAGACCCTTTCAAAATTCATTTTACAATAGCATGTATCTGCGTTTGTTCTGTCTGTCTGTCCTAGCCCATCTTTACAAATGACTGAAGATGAAACTGAAGCATGAGTATCATGGCTCTGATTTAAGTCTTCAGACCTCTGCTTCCTGCCACCCTTATTTCTATGTTCAGAGCTAGCTATAACTCATTCCATAAAACCTTTTATATATTTCCATAACCTCTCCATTCTTCTCCTGACAAAACCTAAGAATGAAATGCAGAAAGGAGAAAAAAAATGCAGAAAGATAGAGCAAGGTGTTTAAAGTGCCATATTGTCACTGAGCTCTTGAAAAGCAAACAGGCAGATGCTTCATTTTCTAAAGCACATTCAGTAAAATGAATAAAAACTCAACTATTATATATTGTGAAGAAAAGACATCATTCATGGAACAGTCCCATCTCCTTTTGCTGTGTCATTATAGAAGTAATAATGCCAACTAAGACAGCTGGTCAACCCACCAGCCCTAGAAATGCCTGATCAAAATGTTTTCTGTGGAGAGAGAAAAAAAAAAAAAAGCTTTCCATTTAAATTGAGAGCAAGCATTAGGAGACTTCCCCAACAGGAGCTGGGCATTCAAATGTCCTCATTACTCCTTTTGCAGAGTACAATCACCTAGATGTAAATTAAGGTTTCGTCTGTCCCACAGTTTTTATGTTTGGCTTAAATAAATGCTACCGAGCAAGGCAAATAGATGTGTCATTCTCCCCATGATGTCCATGTGTAATGGGCATGTCTGATAATTAGGCACAACTGTGAGGCTTTCTGCAGAAAGCCCTCAAAGCCTTGACCACTGGCCATAGTGGAGGTTGGGTTCATAAACCACCCTGGAGAGATGCTGAATTTTCTGTGTATATGTTAATGTTTACTTATTTATTTTTCTTTCTTTGTCCTTCAATTATATATATATATGGGTAAAATTTGAGAAAATGATGGGAATGAAAAGTATGGTCAAGGGCTCATCAGGGCTCATTTGCATTTTGTCTTTCAGTTTATTCTACAGTTGTTACCTATAGTATTCCACATTTTTGTGTGTTTAACTTGCAAGAAAAGAAAAAAAAAAAAAAACAGACCAGTATTTATCTACTGGATCACATATCCTGAATATGTAAATTCTGTTCATCCTTGAATCAATCATCAATTGTAAAAGATAGTTATTTATATGTGGAGTCACTTACACTCAGAGAAATTGGGCGCTGGTCCAGGGTCCTCTAGTAGAAGCTGGTGGGTGAGGTTTAAATTAGTCTTTCTCTGATTGCAGGATGTCAGAGTCTGATGCAGTGAGCCTACAGGTGTGAAAAGAAAGCATTATGAATAAAAAAATAATAATTTCCCCAAATGTATGTATGGGAATTAGAAAAAAACAGGAATCCAAATATCTTTAATAAAACTTCACCTTTTTCTAAATTGAAAAAAATATTTTTATTTGAACCATAATTGTTTTACAATATTGGATTGGTTCTTGCCACACATCAACATCAACCAGCCATATGTACATACACGTCTCTTCCCTCGTGAACTTCCCTCCCACCTCCCATCCCATCCCATCCCTCTAGGTTGTCACAGAGCCCATTTGAGTTCATTGAGTCATATAGCAAATCACCAAATTACATATGGTAATGTATACGTTTCCATGCTACTCTCCCCATTCATCCCACTGTCTTCCCCTGCCCATGTCCACAAGTCTGTTCTCTACGTCTGTGTCTCCAATGCTGCTCTACAAATAGGTGCATCAATACCATCTTACTAGATTCTGTACATATGCATTTACATATGATATTTGTTTTTCTCTTTCTGATATACTTCTCTCTGTATAATAGACTCTAGGTTCATCTACCTTGTTAGAACTGACTCAACTGTGTTCCTTTTTATGGCTGAGTAATATTCCATTGTATATATGTACCATAGCTTCTTTATCCATTCATCTGTCAATGGACATCTAGGTTGCTTCCATGTCCTAGCCATCCTAGCTATTGTAAATAGTGCTGAAGTGAACACTGGGGTACATGCATCTTTTTCTTTTCTGTTTTTCTCATGGTAAATGCCCAGTAGTGGGATTGTTGGGTCATATGATAATTTTATTCCTAGCTTTTTAAGGAATCTCCATACTGTCTTCCATAATGGCTGTATCAATTTATACCCCCACCAACGATGCAAGAGGGCTCCCTTTTATCCACACCCTCTCAAGTATTTATCACTTGCAGAGTTTTTGATGATGGTCTTTCTGACCAGTGTGAGGTGAGATCTCATTGATATTCCATTGTAGTTTTGATTTGCTTTTCTCTAATAATAAGCAATAAACACCTTTTCATGCGTTTATTATCCAAACTTCACCTTATTTAACAGTTTTTTGCTATTGTTGTTGTTGTTGTTATTGAAGTATGGTTAATTTATAGTGTTGGGTTAGCTTCAGGTTCAGATGTACAGCAAAGTGGTCCCATTCATAAATATATACATATGTGTATATATATGTGTGTGTGTGTGTGTGTGTGTGTGTATGTGTATATGTGTGTGTGTGTATACATAAATTATATATGTAATTTGTTGTTGTTCAGTGGCTAAGTTGTGTCCAACTCTTTGTGACCTCATGGGCTACAGCACGCCAAGATCTTCTGTATTCCACTATGTCCTGAAATTTGCTCAAATTCATGTCCATTGAGATAGAGATGGTATCCTCTGACACTCCCTTCTCATTTTGCCTTCAGTCTTTCCCAGCATCAGGATCTTTTCCAATGAGTTGGCGCTTTGCCTCTGGTGTTCAAAATAGTGGAGCTTCAGCTCAGTCCTTACAATGAATATTCAGAGTTCAGAATTATATACATATATATACAAACACACTTTTTAATATTATTTTCGTTATGATTCATTACAGGATATTGGATATAGTTCCTTATGCTACACAGTAGCACAGTTAATCCCAAGCTGCTAATTTATTCCTCCTCTCTTCCTCTTTTGTAACCATACATTTTTTTTAATCTATGTCCGAGTCTTTCTGTTTTGTAAATAAGCTAATTTGCATATCTTAGATTCCACATTTAAGTGATATCATATGATATCTGTCTTTCTATGTCAGACTTCACTTAGTATGGTAGGTCCATACATGTTGCTGCAAATGGCTTGAGATTTCATTTGTTTTATGGCTAAGTGATATTCATCATGTATATGTACCACATCTTCATCCATTCATCTGTCAGTGGAAGCTTCCATGTCTTAGCTATTGTATACAGTGCTGCTATGAACATTGGAGTGCATGTATCTTTTCAAATTACAGTTTTCTCCAGATATATCAGATTTTCCTTTTGATTCGTTCGCATTGATTTCCCTGTGTTTTTTAATAGTGCACTTAAAAAAAAATTAGTGCTTTTATTGCATGTTACTATGACCAAAGCAAACCAAAATGTGATGCATTGTGGTTGGAAGGGAATTATTATGCATGGATTAAGTGGAGGAACTTAATCTTAATCTTAATTTAAACTTAATCTTAATATTAACTTCTGGAATTATAGCCAGAGTTTTGGCATAATAAGTACGGTGTTAAATTCCATTTTGTTCAGGTAATTAAAGAGCAACATTTACTATTCCATATGGCAATAAAGGAAGCAAAACTCACTGAGATGTTATAACATAATAAATTATTATCAGAAAAAAAATTTAATGATTTTTGGGTACATAGATTTATTGTTCAAGATTTCATTACAAACCAGTTTTCTTTTTTTATAGTTGATTTACAGTGTTGTGTTAATTGCCACTATACAGAAAAGTGATTCAGTTATATATACATATGCACATATACACACACATTCTTTTTCATTAGTATATCACATGATATTGACTATAGTTCCCTGCGCTATGCAGTGGCACCTTGCTTTATAATAGTTTGTATCTCCTGATCCCAAACTCCCAATCCACAGTCTGCCCCCACCCCTGCCCCCCAGCCTCAGCAACCACAAATCAAGACAATTTTCATTACATTTAAAGCCCTTGAAATTTTCATTGTCACCATTTTTCATTCAGCTCATTTTTCCCCATATCGGTTAAGAACCTTAGTAGCCATTCCCTGGTCATAAAGTTTGTCTTATCTGGTGGTGAGTATGTAAATTTTTCTCACAGTAAGCCACTATAAAGAAGTAATTTCTTTTTGTTCTTTAGTGCAGACTTACAAAAACTCCTCCAATTTTCCATCCAAACTGAGTGTGGTACTTGAGTCTTGAATTTATGAAAATATTTTAAGAAGCTCAACGGATGTGATCCCTAGAAATAGCACTGAATCCGTAACATTCATCCCGAACTTGCCTGTCTCACCTCGTGCATTGAACATGGACTGAATAACTGATTTATCCCAAGGACAGTGTGGGGCTTTGCAGATGAATCAAGGTGAATTGAATTCGCTCTCATCCAGTAGCTTGGGGTGTAGTAGTGAAGATATGATACTGAGGGTAAGGGATATTTGAATGACAGTTGACCCTTCTGAACATATTCCTATTTGCCTTTTTAATTTTATGTTTTTCACGAATCAGAGATTCAGTAGGGTCATACAACTTGTCTACTCAAAACAACCCCATCTCCATTTTCCTTTCCACTGTAAAATGCTGCCTGTCTTCATTAAAGCAGCCACACATTTTGGAAGTAAACTTCAGATCCAGGTCTCAAACTAACAAAAAGCATCCCTAGAATCGTTTATATGTCAATTACTCACGCAGAAAATGTGTGAATTTAGCATTTTCACACATTAGGTTAAATATACCTCAAGTGTAACTTTGACACCAGTGCATTTTCCCCCCCTGTAATATATCTGGAAGTAGGCTCACAGTGGGTGGTTTGCTACGTGCTTCCTGTGTGCAGTCTCTTGCAAACACTGTGAGCATTTACGAAAGAGAACTGCAACTCAAGGAGATCAATTGTCTTTCCCAAGTTCTCTTTGTGAAATTGTGTGCAGGAGTTTGAGGCCAGTTGCACTGGGTTCTAAAATTGTGCTCTCCCCACCCCCAGCCACACCTCAGCATGCCCTGGGGTGCCCATTTGCCAGAACAGATGTTACTGTAATGAGGATTTCCTGAAAGTCCACTTTGATCCTTTGGAAAAAGATTACAAGAGGAAATGCACAAGAGCTCTGAACGGAGCAGTCACACACAGACAAGTCCACAAAATCTGAAGAGAAGCAAGGTGAGAAAGTCTTAATTAAAATAAAAGGAGAGGAAATAAGGATACTTATTGATTGTCTGCTTAGAAAGTCTATGAACCATTTTGTGCTCTGAACGTGGCTGTTTTAGTAAGGTCTATGAGCTCTTTCTCAGAATAATATTTCTCAGTGCACATATACATGACCAAAAAAAAAAAACCCCGATTATGTTGAAACAGAGTGGAATTTATAGACTCACTGGGGCTCCAGACATTCCCCCATCTGCTTAAGACTCAACTATGTCAAAGTCAAAGCAGCTGAGAAATTCCTCCTATACTTTCTTGAAAGATCAGTTATTATAGGAAAAAATAGCTGTGCTTTTCTTATTTGGCAAAGTCATATTGTGCTTAACCACAGACAGACATAGTTTATCCACAATGTGAATACGATCCTATAACCCTAAACTCTTGAGTCCCTATCACCAAACTCCTCCTATAAGGAATGGGAGAGGGAAATGCCAAAGAGGAAAGAAAATGTCATACTTTGTATGCTGTGCCATTAAAATTATAATAAAAATGTGTTGTTAGATGCCTCCTGGCACCATTAACATGATAATTGCTGTCCATTAAGGGAGAGACAAGCCATCATTCCAATTAAGGCTGTGTCTCCATTTACTGTGAGACATTGTACAGGGCAATGGGTGTGCCCATCATTTCAGGGCCAATCCTTGTCATACCAACACTTGGAATTAGGTCTGCATTTCCTCCCAAGTTTCTAAGCCCCATTCTATATGGAGTAACTTGGTGGAAAATTTATTTATTCTACAATTATAATTTCTACACTTCTGTCTATTTCAGTATTAGAAGTAGCAAAGTGAATTGCTGGATGAAATTTAGTAATTAATGTGAGATATCAAACATATAAATGTGAAGGGCAGCATTTTACTTGTACAGTTTTTATCACAACCAGGTAAAATGAATGATCTTTTCGGTCCATATTAACATTGAGAAGAGCAGTAATGATAGCACTTTTTCCTGCATTTAAGCAACTGTAATTTTTATATAATGGCTTAAAAATCACAGCCATAGTAATAAATGAATATACAGTAATTGTAGAATTTAATTTGAAAGGAAGAAATTAAAGTGTACCTGTATTCCTGTCTTCTAGCATTCAGCTCTGTGTTTGCTCTTGTACCCTTCTTTTCTGTGTGAGCAGTTTATCTGAGATGTCTCAGGGATTTTGTAACCTTGCAAATGCTGTTAGCTGTGCCCTGTCCACAGTCCCTCTCCCTGCTGGAGCATCCTTCACCATCGCCTCATCCAGGTCCCTGATGTATAAGCCGTGTTCACTTACTGACAGCCCTCACCCTGGGGAAGATGCTCACTGTATTGCTGGCTGGTACCTCATCTTCTCCCTCCATACATGTACCTGCTGGACTGTGTGTCCAGAACCCTGGAAGCAGCCTTGGTTTCTCCTCTGATCACCTGCTTCCCCCTTCACTTCCACTGCTGAGGGCTGGGGAAGGGGTAGAAGGCAGAGGAGGAAGGGGCCACCCACAAGCAAGCTGACTTCCACTGTGTTGAGGAACCCCTGTGTTCAGGGGTGAGACTGTAGGGCCCTGGGTTGGTGGTGGATGTCCCCTTCCACACACAGAGAAGGCTGTGTTTCTCGGTGTGGTAGACATCTGAACAGTGGGCCTCACAGGGCTACCTCATGGACTGGTCCCTCCCAGGCCCCGTGGTCCTCCATCCCCATCACCATACACTTTGGCGTGTGAAAGCACTGCCTCCTTCCCTCTTCCTTCTTCCATGGCCTCATGGGTCTTGGACCTCCTCGAGCAGAGCTCTTAGGAGATCTTAGGGGTACCTGAAAGACCCTTGCCACAGGCCCATTCCTTCTATCCTTGGACATGCAATAGATGTGAGTATACAGATATATACAACCCACACAACTGGGTGCCCAAGTAGTTGATTTGATCCTGGACACACTGAAGTTGGCAGCACCCATTCTGAGTTGTGTAACATGTGGAAGTCTTCTGCACGCTCAAATGGTGGAAGGCAGGAAAGTACCATGTATTTCAAAGGCAGGAACTACATGATCCTTTATACCTGATCGTGCTTGTCAAATCAAGCTGCTCTAACAAAACGTCAGAGTGAGGAGTCTATAAACAATAGAAATGTATCCCCCCCCAGCTCTAGAGGCTGGAGTTCTGAGACCAGCATGGTTGGTTCTGGTGGGAGCCCACCTATGGGTCCCAAACCACAGACCCGTATCCTTAGGCTGCAGGAGGAAGGAAGGGAGCTGTGTGGGGTCTCTTTCACAAGGGAGCTGTCTTTTCCATGGGAGCTCCACCCTCATGACCCAGGCACTTCCTGAGGCCATCCTAATACCATCACATCTGGGTTTCAGATTTCACCATAGGAATTAAGGGTGTATAAGCATTCTGTTCATTACACCTACAAACTGGTGACTGCTACACTGGGATGGTTTGTAACATCCAAATCTACAGATTTCACATCTTAATTCAACCCCAAGCAAATATCCCCATCATGTACTTGTCACAGTGCAAAGCTGATGCTGTGTAAAACACCCACTGACTGGATAAATCATCCTAAAATCCCCTTTGCTCCAAGGTCAATGAGTTGTCTCAAAACGTTTGACATCCCAAGAATCTTGCAGGGGCAACTCGGGACAGAGGGCAACAGGGAGAGCAAAATTGACACCCCAGGATCGCTGATCAGAGCTCCTCCTAAAGCTTGCAGAGACTGTTTCATGCAGTATATTACGAAACCATGCATTGAAGGGACCATCCAGATAGTTATCCTGGTCATTTATATAGACTCACCCCATGTTGATGACAGTCTTTGACCTCAGCAGTCTTTGCTATTGCACATATTGTCTTTAAAGTCATTCATTCTGTTTTTGCAGAGTGCCAGGTGTTGCCCTGGAGTGAACACATCTCATATTTAAAACTCATGTACTTCCTTGTTGTGCTTTGTCTCTGGCTCTCAAGATGAAATTATGGATATGGCATTTGGGTTGCGAGAGAATTAGATGCAGCAGGAAGCTTGCTCACCCCCCCAGAGCCCTTTGGGACAGCTCTTGGGAGCTTCCGCTGTCATGCAGATGGTTTAAGGAAGTTGAATTGAGCTAATGCGCCTTTTCTTTGCTCTTCTGTGAATTGTTGTCCAATTGTGATGTTGCTGAGGTACGGAGACTCATGGTTGATTTTGCTGATTCACAGCCCTGATCCTTTGATAAAACATGGGGTTCAAATCAGCCTTAAATACAAAGGAAATGGAATTGTCATTCAAATAAAGTGGGCTCTCTGTCTTTAGGTCAAAGAAGATGGTGTATTTTGCAAAGGCAGGCAGACCTGAAATCAACCTGATGAATTTTTCATATGGCTTTTCATTTTCCTTCAATTTACCTTGTAGATTTCTTTCAATGTATAAGACTTAAGCAGCCAAGGCACAGTGATTCATGGATGAGATACAAGCCCTTTCTGGGTGTAGCTCAGGTAATGCTTTGGAAACCCATCCACACACATACATTAAATGACAAACTCTTTCATTAAACACACTTTTATTTTTCTCTCCTGTGTTTAGTTATCTGCTTTTATTGGGTTTTGGTGGTTTTCCTAGTAAGTGTTTGCTAACAAGTTGTGGTGAGAATTCTCTGTGATTATGAAGTCAAAGCTATCAATTTGGTTAAGCCACTAATTAATATCAGTTTTAAATTTCTTTGGACTCCTGTTCTGTGACAATGTAAACATAGGAATAGACCATCTTAGTCCAGTTCAGTTAGAAAAGCTTACATCACTAAATAAAACTTTAGTTTTTTATTTGTATTGCTAGCTGTGTTATTTTGTTGTTGTTCAGTCAGTAAGTCATGTCCAATTCTTTGCAACTCCATGGACTTCAGCACACCAGGCTTCCCTGTCCTTCACTATCTCCTGGAGTTTGCTCAAACTCATGTCTACTGAGATGGTGATGCCATCCAACCACCTCATCCTCTGTCACCACCTTCTTCTGCCCTCAGTCCTTCCCAGCATCAGGGTCTTTTCCAATGAGTCTGCTGGAGTGGGTCACCATTCCCTTCTCCCGGGGATCTTCCCAACCCAGGGATGGAATCTGGATCTCCTGCATTGCAGGCAGATTTCTTACCATCTGAGACACCGGGGAAGTCCCTATTATTTTACTCATCTCTGACACAGTGTTCTGTTGGTGTTGGTCTCTCATTATTCTACACAATCACATTAATGCATATTTAAATGTCACAGCCACTCTGCAGAGGAGCTGATGTTTCACAGGTGGAGAAACTAAAGCCCAGGGAAGTTGACTTGCCCCAAGGCTGAACCATCAGGGATAGTGGAGACCAGTTTTCAATCAAGTTGGAACCACCTCAGAGCCTCTGTTCTGAGTCATGACACTATACATCCATCCTTTTATTTAAAAAAAAAATGCGGTGTTTGTTGAAATTTTTCAAGAGTTTAGAACTGATTCAAGGCTATACATCACATGCCAGTTAAACTTCACAATTTTAATAAGCTATACTCTGTTAATGGCTCATACCTTAATATCTGGCAACATGATTAAATTTTTCTTTCTGTGCCAGATTAATTTTCATGATTTATCAGGGTATTTTTCTTCAATGTTGAAAGAATTAATTAGGGTACAAAAAAATCACTGTTAGACATTTACTTATTCTGTGATAATGCATCTCGTTATAAATAAGGTTCAAGGACATTGGTACGAGGATGTCTGTGTGGGGAAGGCAGTTGTTTGCTTCAATGAATGCAAACTTACCCACGGGGAGATAGGCTTCACCCTTTCTCAAAAACTGCTCAATGAAGACAACGTCATGCATGATACCAAGGTCAGTGAAGACTGAAATGTCAGCGCAGCATTAATATGAAGGTATCAAGTCAGCAACTCTTCTTAGCAGAAATAGTAACTTTTCTAAATCACAGAAACACATTTTACTGGTCCTAGATATGTCTTTTTTTTTTTAATGATTTAGCTAAAGTTGGAAGCTTTTAGAGTTTATTGGTATTATAGCACTATTAATACCATTATCACTATTAACAAACGCAGGTGGCACTTGGCTTCATCTTGAGTTACTCAAGTAATCTGAGTTAGCTCTGAAGGTAAAGACGTGCGCAGAGGTTCTGTGCAGATGGATAAAGTGGGCCCACACCTCTGGGGCCCAGGGTGGCAGCACACGTGTGTCTGCCAGGACACGTGTGTGTGTGCCTGTCCCCCGTCTCAAGAGACGAGAAGATCTGGGTCACAAAGGATTGTTTCAATTATCCGAAATCATCTCATGAATTTTCTTTATTAGGCAATTTAACACTAACAGTTTCAAAAAAAAAAAAAAACACCAACATAACACTTGGTACTCCAGGGTGGGATGGCCATAAAAGGTGATTTCTGTTCACATTCCAGTCCATTGTGGTTCTGGCAGCCCACACTCCTCATGCAGGTTTGAACCAGGCGGGCAGCAACACAGTGTACATTTGATGCTCCATGCGCTTCATCAAATGTATCATCAAAAATGCAGGGACCCTGACCTCCATCAGATCTAATAGCAAATACTTGAACAATTCAGGTGTCCCCAGTCTTCTTCCTTTTCCCCCCAAAATCTATCCCTTGGAAGTCCTATCATCTTCCTTCCAAATGAAAGCATATATTTTTTTTTCTTTGTAGGCATTATTTAGAAGTCAGTGATTAATTTTAGTTTTATTAACTTTCTCTTGTTGATGAACAGCCAAAAGGTTAAAAACACTTTTTTTAAAAAAAAGTTTTCTTTCCCCTGTTGGATGAATGAAAGAGATCTTCCCCATAGAATCTTACACATACACTGAACTGTAAAGGTAGTTGATTCAGTTTTTCACCTGATTTTACCTGAATTATTAAAAACAGCCTAAGGTAAACTTGTGCAAATAAACTGTCAAAACCCTAACGATGATCCATGTCAAGACCACTATGCAAAATAAAGTCCCTCATACTTTATTTCAAAACTTGTGTTTGTAAAATCGGAGCTAAGGTAATATGCTAACAGTCTGCATAATGTTGGCTGTTTTGCAGACTGAGTTAAAACAGCTCAATTTCTATTCCCTTTCATCTGGGGACAGAAAACCTTCAGAGCAGTAAGAGCCCTGCTCAGCACAGATGGAAGTCTGGGACATGAGTGGCCTCTGAAATGTCTGGCTGCCTCCTTTCAGGGTCATCAGAGTCAAGTCCCACATAAATTAAAGAGTCCTTTACTGCCAAAATCATCTGTAAAAGAATTATGTGCCATTTAAATATTTTAGGATTAATGTGGTATATGTCTTATAACTTAAGTATTTTTAATTAAATGCTGTGAATATTGCCAGCAATCTCATTTCAATTTGCTTTAAATCACCTATGAGCCCAGGAAGACATTTGTGCATTTTTATGGGTTTTTTTTTTTCCTTTCTTTAATCTTTGGCTTCAGAGGAGATAAAAACGGAAGGAAAGTAAGCCACACACAGTGCTGTTGACTACTGTAATATGAACTATTTAGTATCTAATTAGCAAGAGCCCACTGACATGGTTACCACGTGGCCACACACTGAGAAAATAAAAATGTAAAATCAAAAGTAAAAATGTAAAAACCCCTGTGAAGCAGTGTCAGCAGATCCCCTGAGACTTATTTTAGGCAAAAAAGTCATGCCTTCTTATTGGACTATTTAGTGAATTATATTTATCTATGAGAAGTAAATTGTGGTTCCTTAATTTACACTGACTACGGCTTACTTCCTGAAAGCTACTCAATGCTTGGATTTGTCATTTAAAAGGGGCCAGGCTTCTTTGGTGGCTCAAATGGTAAAGAATCTGCCTTCAATGCCAAAGACCTGAGTTCGACCCCTGGGTCAGGAAGATCTCCTGGAGAAGGGAATGGCAACGCACTCCAGTATTCTTGCCTGGAGAATCTCATGGACAGAGGAGCCTGACAGGCTAAGGTCCATGGGGTCACAACGAGAAGGACACGACTGAGTGACTAATGCTTTCACTAAAAATGAGCCACATCCTGGTATTCCCTCTCATTGCTGTGATGGGCGGGAGTGCTAAATATTCTTTAAAAGTCATGTTTAATTCTCTAACATGGGCACACATGGATCTAAATATAGTATTATCTTTCCTGTGGCTCACCTGGGAAAGAATCTGCCTGCAGCGCTGGAGACCTGGGTTCAATCCCTGGTTGGGAAGATCCCCTGGAGAAGGGAAAGGCTACCCACTCCAGTATTCTGGCCTGGAGAATTCCATGGATTGTATAGTCCATGGGGTCACAAAGAGTTGGAAACGACTGAGCGACTTTCACTTTTCCTCTGAACAACCTTCAGATGTCCCAGAATGTGGTAAATGCTGAAAAAAAATAAAACCTTATATTCCATGCTACAACTAATCTCAATACGTTTAAAAGAGAAGAAAATATCACAGAATTCTTAAAATATGAAGTGACCTGAGAGAGCCTGTTTTCCTGTTGTGAGCAAACAATCAATGTTAAAAGAGTTACAGTGAGGCTGTGGCAGAAGAAAAAAAAAGTGCTTATTCTTAACACAAAGTGAATTTACTGATTTAATTCAACTTGGAATGGAACCAAGGCAGTAGAAGACTAGGGCTGTGCCCAGCACCCGGAAGGCAGAAATGGGGCCTGCTGGATATTAGGACCAGTGCTGTGCCCTCATCCTGTGTCGTACAGGGCTGGAAAGTTAAGAGTTTTCAAGGGGCATAATTGCATTCCGTCCTCGGATTTTCACTTCGTAGCATCTCCCTTTTACAAAGGGGTGCCTGGTCCAGGGGACCCCAAACCCCTGTTCCCCAGGGCGCAAGGCTGCGCTGGGCTCACTGTCTCCCTGACTCTGTGCAGCATTGGGATCAGGCCAAGGGTGGGCCTCCACCCAAGCGACCTGACATGAAACATGTCTCCCTGTTGGGAACCTGGGCCCCTCTCCTGTAATTGGGTGGGGTCCTGTCTGTTTCCGTAAGGTGAAAAAGTCAGCTCAGCCACTCTGGGCTCATAGTGTTCCAGGATGTTCTGTGCTCCAGAACATCACTGCTCCTCCAGCCATATACCTGGGGCTCTGTGGGGGAGAACCCAGCAGTGCCCTTCACACAAGGGTCCCCTCTCTCTCCATGACCTCTGCACCTGAAGCCTCCGTCTCCAGTGGGCAGTACCCGCCAACAGTGGTTTATGATAAAAAGATAATAAAATGTGGGAGTCATTGTTAAGGATGATGCCTGTGCTCCAGTCCGGCCCTGAAGTTGGAAGCACTGGGTGACTCGTGACCCCAGTTTAATCCATCTCCTCCTTTGCAAATAGTACAGCTGTAATCTTGGAGCCCAAGGAACCTGAGGAAGTCACTCTGACATCTGAACTGTTGTTTATGGCACCGGTGTGGACTTCTGACTCCAAGAACTGGGCCTCTTGCTCATCTTGCAGATTTTCACTTGTGGGGGCTACTTTTGAATCATTTTATTCATTTACAAAGAGGAGGAACTAAAGAACGAAGAGGAACTAAAGAGCTTCTTGATGAAGGTGAAAGAGGAGAGTGAAATGCTGGCTTAAAACTCAACATTCAAAAAATGAAGATCATGGTATCTGGTCCCATCAGTTCACGGCAAATAGATGGGGAAACAATGTAAACATGACAAACTTTATTTTCTTGGACTCCAAAATCACTGCATTTAGTGATTGCAGCCACAAAATTAAAAGACACTTGCTCCTTGGAAGAAAAGGTATGACAAACCTAGACAGTGTATTAAAAAGCAGAGACATTACTTTGCCCCCAAGGGTTCATATAGTCAAAGCTGTGGTTTTTCCAGTAGTGATGTATGGATGTGAGAGTTGGACTATAAAGAAGGCTAAACACTAGAGAACTGCTGCTTTTGAACTGTGGTGTTGGAAAAGACTCTTGATAATCCCTTGGACAGCTAGGAGATCAAACCAGTCAATCCTAAAGGAAATCAATTTTGAATATTCACTGGAAGGACTGATGCCGAAGCTGAAGCTCCAATAGTTTGTCCACCTGATGGGAAGAACTGACTCACTGGAAAAGACCCTAATGCTGGGAAAGATTGAAGGCTGGAGGAGAAAGGGACAGTGGAGGAGGAGATGGTTGGATGGCCTTACTGACTCGATGGAGATGAGTTTGAGCAAGCTCTTGGAGATGGTGATGGACAGGAGAAGCCTGGCCTGCTGCAGTCCATGGGGTCACAAAGAGTTGGACATGACTGAGCAAGTGAAAAACAGCAATTCATTTACAAACACGTCTGAGTATATTCTCTCAAATTAGTCATTTTTTAGGCATATATGTTCCTATTTGTGTAACTCAATTATATCGGACATTAAATAATTGTTGCAGTTTCATAAATTAGAATCTTGGGAGATAGAACTGTTTTGATCACTTTCTAAGGAGAAGATTGGGAAAGGCATTTCTCTATATTTCAGTTTGAATTAGCAAAATGATTGTTTTCTGTATCCCTAAATAGATAGAGTGTCCTTAAAATTGTAATTCTTTTCTGTGTCCCTGAACTGATAGTGTGTCCCTACAATTGTATTGTGTATGCTATTTATAAAACTGTTATCAAAAATACAATTTCATAATGTTTACTCCTCATAACTGCCTTTCTGAGTACTTTAAGAGTGCTATGGTATTTATCGCCACAACAAACATATGACAGAACTCTTATTATCTCATCTTAGAGTCCCCTGTGCTATACCATAGGACCTTGCTGATTTCCTATTTTGTGTATAGTAGTGTGTGTATATTAAGATGGGGGTACCTAGGTTCAGAGAGGTTGAATAACTTGCCCAAGATCACAAAGATCGTAAGTTGAAAGGCCAGCATTCCAAGCCAGCTAACATGGCTTGAAGACTGTGTCTCTTGAGGTGATGCCAAGCTATATTTATAAATATGATTGGGAGATCTGGTCCCCATGGCTCCTCCAGCAGAGACCAGTTTTTTTCTCCTCCTCTGAATACAATCAAGATTACTTAAGATGGAAAGAGCTAGTTGTTAATAAGCAAGTGTTCAAGTGTTTCTCACTAACTAGTGGGCTGAACTTACTATTGAGGAGGTAGACATTGACTCCATGTCGGGTAGCCTCCATGTGGGCATGCTGGCAAGGTGAGTACTGAGGGAACACATGGTCACATCTTGCCATGCTATGCAATGTCATTTCAGTCATGTTCGACTCTTTGAGACCCCATGGATTGCAACCCGCCAAGCTGCTCTGTCCATGGGATGCTCTAGGCAAGAATACTGGAGTAGGTTGACATTTCCTCCTTCAGGGGATCTTCCAGACTCAGGGATCAAACCCCTGTCACCTTGGGATTATACTTTTCTGTCACGCTGGCATGGTGACACTAGTGGTAAAGAATCTGCCTGCCAGTGCAGGAGACACGTGTTCAATCCCTGGGTCAGGAGTAAGAAATGGAAACCCATTCCAGTATTCTTGCCTGGAGAATTTCATGGACAGAGGAGCCTGGCAGGCTACAGTCCATGGGGTCACAAAAAGTTGGACATGACTGACTGCCTAAACACTTTCCAGTATTCTTGCCTGAAAACTCCCACGGACAGAAGAACATGGTGGGCCACAGTCCATAGGGTCGCAAAGAGTCAGACATGACTAAGCACGGCATGGATTCATTATATTATGGCATTTCTGCCATTTCATGGTTAGATTTTTTTAATAGTTTTACTCAGTTTTTAGAAATTATGATTAATGTCTCCAGATGTAGTTCTTAGGGGCAGGGATGAACGTGACAGTGTAGATCGCTGAGGAATTTGCCCTCATGATCAGCAGCCAGCATTAGCGACACCCCCGCCCCGCCACGTGCGCAGCACTGTCTCGGGCACTGAGCCTCTTCTCATTCTACATGGTCACCTGTGGCTTTTCAAGTTTCCACAGGGACCATCTCTAGGTCACAGACATGCTGTCCATACATCCTGTCTAAGCAAATAGGTTTTTAAAAATAAATTACTAGCTATTTGTTTCTTCATTTTTTAAAATAATATTTTTCTTCTTTTCTTAATAAATTTATTTACTTGGCTGGGCAGAGTCTTAGTTTCAGCACGTGGAATCTGTAGTTGTGGCATGTAGGATCTAATTCCTGGATGAGGGATTGAACCCAGGCCCCCTACATTGGGAGTCTTGGCCACTGGATCACCAAGCAAGTCCCTAAAATAATAATTTTAAAAGGCAATTTTCTGTAATTCAATTGTTTCAAGGTTCGCTGCTCACTACTAAATGATTTCTTTGTTTAATAGCTGTAAACAAATTTAAAATGGGGCTGTCAAGATCTCAGAATGGGCAAGGATGTAAATCACTTAAGTGGAATTATACTTCAATTGAATGATGTATTGCATCCTCATTCACTTAATACTATTTCACAATTATTTTTCCATGTAACATAATCTTTGATAAGAAAATTCTTCCCTTTGGTAAAGGTGCCAATAACTGAATTGCTTTTTTTATTAATATTAGATTTGTCTAATTTCAAATCTTTGCTATCATAAATAATTCTGTGATAATTATCTGATGATTTTATAATATTTAGCCTCCTAATATGCCTCCCAAACAAATATGTGTGTTGTTTTTATAGTGCTTGTGTTTATTTCCTGTATTTCTATCATCTGTCTCTGCATCATTTTATGGACAATATATATGTTTGTAAGCTTGGATGCATTTTGTTATCTCAAGATAGGTGTTAGTTAACTGAATGTATTCCACAAAAAATAAAATAGATTCTTAGTGAGAAACAGGAAGATCAAACTTCAGCTTGCACTGTTAAAAAGTCCTCAGGAGAAAGTGGCAAAGATAACTTTAACCCAAACAATAGGAGTGCCACTCTCCCAAGAATGCAGCCATGCTGTGGAGGCAATTAAATATAAATGGTTTTATTTAACTGGCTGACATTGTGATATCACCTTTGTGACTTGAGCTAAATCCTCCTCAGTAAGAAGTAATTAAAAATCACTTTTCGGCAGTGATCTTTCTTGATGGTCAAGGTCTTACACTAGTCCTCAGATAATATTATTCTTGGCAGAATTTATCTCTGAAAGTAAAAGTCAGTGAAAGACACCCAGGGTTCACTTAAAAAAGAATATAATAACTTAAAGTGGAGAAGAGTAAGATAAGTGATTCTAATTCAATTAGTATCTCAAGGAGCCATCAATAATAATTTAGAGGACCTCAGTATTAAATTAAGGAATGGACACCAGATCTGTAAGAATGTCAGAGCGTGGCTGAGGTTTCTAGTGTTCGCTGCAGTCAGGATCTTATATGAACAGTTTCTGAGCATGTGATTTATCTGGCACCCAAATATTTGGACAAGGTCTGTCTTCCACTCGCCGCTTACCCCTTTCCCTCCCCTTCCATCAGCCTGCTCACTTTTCTGGCCCTTGCTTTCTCTGAGCATCTTAGCCTGCGCCTACTTACTTTATTCCATTCCTACAATCTCACTTAGAATTACTCTTATCTATTATGAAAGGCGCTTCAGGAATCATATAACCCAGCCAAGTTCCATGGAGAACATAAGAGTATCTTTTCTGAAGGGAGGGGAGTTTTTAAATTCCTTACATCTATATCTACCCATGGGTTCTCAAAGATGTAATAACCTTCAAAGCCCGTTACGTACCTGGTAAGAAAGGCACAGCTGTGAGGAGCGGTACCCCTGGACTGACACGCCTTCTTTCCTCCTGACCTCGGGCACATGGCACCTAGAGAAGTTTCTTCTTTTCCCTGACTTCAGGTCTGAGACCCCAGGCACACGACTTACTCTCGGAGACCTCATTTCAGTGGCGAGAACAGGAACATTCACCCCTTTACCTGTGGCTGATGACGTTCCCCCCGGGGTCTCGGTTCGGAACTGCTTCTCTGCATCTTGCACGCCCCGCTCTCAAGGCCGCCAGTGCGGGCAGAGGCGGGCGGCGGGCCCGGCGGGGTGCTCCGCGGCGGGCGCCTGGGGCCCGTCTTCCCTTCGGCTCCGACCCTGCCGCAGGCTCCGACGGGCCGCCTCGAACGCAGGTTTGCGCCGCCCTCAGCCCCGCCCCTCGGCACTGATTGGTTCAGGACTGGGCGTGTGCTCTGTGCCGAAGCCAGTGGCGTAGGTGATTGGCCAGGAGTAGACGCCTACCCTGCTGCGCTTCTGATCGTCGTGAGGCCCAGGGTCTTCAAGTCTGTGGTTGGGAACGGAGATGCTCTGAGATCCTCTGAGCCGAGCGTCCTGAGGCCTAGGAGAGTAGCTGCCATTTTGAAATCACGAGAAACTAGATGCAGACCCCCAGAAGAAGGGGAAGGCCCACAGCACCGTCAGATTGTCCTTCAAGCCAATCTTACCACTGGCTTTTCAGTTATGGGAGTGAATGGATTTCATTAAAAAAAAAAAAATTAAACCCAGTTTATTCTTATTTGTCATAATGAAAAGTGGCTGATAAGAGTCCTGAATTATTTGAGAAATTCAGTAATTCCCCCACTATAATTAACATAATTTTGACTTAAAAAATGGCATTTAGCTTTTCTAGATTTCAAGGTGGTTATATGTTCCATGAAGCTTTGGTATGGAGTCTCATTGTTATCTCTGTGGTAAGTTTGTCTTCCTCCTATCTTGCAAACCCCAAGAGGCAAACATTTTTTCCCTGTACCAAGAACACTTACCTTTCTCGCTGGATTTAATTTAGAACCCTCCTTCTGTGCTCTGGTAACGTCCCCTTCTAATCTGTATTTCAATCCTGCCCACATTAAATAAAATCTGTGTTTCTGTGCATATGCCTCTCCCTCTGTTAAGCCACCCCTCAAGGGCAGAGATCATGTTCCAAGCACTGAATACTTGTTGGGGCTTGTCAGATACAGTGTACAATTCCCACATACATTTAAATTTCAGACAAAGAGCATTGGGGGGGGGGGATTGTGTGTCCCAAATAGTGCATGGGACATACTTGTACTAAGGATTTATTAGCTTTCTATGTGAAATTCAAATGTAATCGATTGCTCTGTAGTTTTATTTGCTACATATAGCAGCCATTTGTTTGTTGCACAGAATACTTACCACCTCCACTGTAGATCTCATAAAGAAGGCTGAGCACCAAAACATTGATGCTTTTGAACCGTGGTGTTGAAGACTCATGAGAGTCCCTTGGACTGCAAGGAGAGCAAACCAGTCAATCCTAAAGGAAATCAACCCTGAATATTCACTGAATGCTTAGGCCAAAGCTCCAACACTTTGGCCACCTGATGTGAAGAGCCAACTCATTGGAAAACACCCTGATGCCGTGAAAAACTGAAGGCAGGAGGCAAAGGAACCAATAGAGGATGAGATGGTTGGATAGCATCACTGACTCAGTGGACATGAGTTTGAGCAAGCTCCAGAAGATGGTGAAGGACAGGAAAGCATTGCATACTCTAGTCCATGGGATTGCAAAGAGTTGGACAGGTCTTAGCAACTGAGCAGCAACGATAAGCAATTACCCTAAAACACAGCAACAGGTTAAAAACAGTAAAGACATATTATCTTGTAGTTTCTGTAGGTCAGGAACCTAAATGTAGCTGAGCTGGCTGCTGAGTGCCATTGTTTGATCCACTGAACTCCAGTCAGGCTCCTGGACCTTCTCCCAAGCCTTTTGGCCCATTGGTGCCCCTACCTTGGATATCTGATCACTTTTGGTATCTGGTTGGGCACCCCATCCTCCACCTGCCCAGGTGATGGTTGACAATGCATTTGGTGACAATCCTGTTGAAATCAGTCTAGCCAGAACACCTGCCCCTGATATTTTCTCTTAGTGATTTTCTGTCCCCTGACCCCAACCCTACACTGCCATAGATTCCCCACTGCTGGTGCTGTCTTCAGAGTGGAGCCCAACCTCTCTCCCACTCTCACTGTAAAATCACATCACAGTGTGTCCTGTACCTGTGCTGAAAGCCCCTTGCCGCCCCCCAGGTAAAGTCTTCCTTACTGAGCTTTCAGAAGTGTCCGTGAATATTCTTTATCAGTCCCTCCAGCTCAGGGGCCCTCAGGAATCTGCATAACCTGTCACGAGGACTGCAGTCTGAACTTGTGGGACAGGGGAGGTGGGATCCAGGCTCCCACAGCTGGGCATCTACAAAGGGCTGTGTCGTATCACAGCAGCTGGCTTCTCCTGAGGCAACTGGGCTTCCCTTGTGGCTCAGATGGTAAAGAATCTGCCTGCAATGCAGGAGACCTGGGTTATATCCCTGGGTGGGGAAGATCCCCTGGAGAAGGGCATGGCAACCCACTCCAGTATTCTTGCCTGGAGGATCCCACGGACAGAGAAGCCTTACGAGTTATGGTCTATGGGGTCGCAAAGAGTCAGACATAACTGAGCAACTGACACACATATAGGGCAACTGATGCAAGAGAGAAGTGGAAACCATAGTATTTTGTTCTTGTTGCTCTGTTTCGTTTTTAAACAAACTAATCTTGAAAGTGGTTTTCATCATGTTGGCCATATTCTAGTTAGTAGAAATGAGGCCCTTGGTCCAGCCCATACTTCAGGGGAGGGGATCAGAGAAGTCATGAATATCCAGGCTGGGGCACGGGGGCTCCACGGGCACCTTAGATGCTTCTCCCCTCAGGGGCTTCTCATATGTAGCTCTCCACTTCTTACCATAGCCACAGCATAAGTGCTCTAGGGAGAATTGCTGAACCATTTTTTGAAGATGCCTTGAGATAATATGTGTTATAATGTGGTGTCTGAGTTAGTTAAACTATGCTGTCTGATGTGGAAACCATTAAACACATTGATTATTTATATTTAAATTCAATTTAAAATTTATTTGCTCAGTCACATTAGCCATCTTTCAAGTGTTGACAAGCACATGTTCCCAGCAGCTACTGCACTGCACAATAGATCCAGAACATTCCCACCATTCCTGTAGAAGAGGCTGATATAGACCCTATTGGCATCATCGACTCGATGGACATGGGTTTGGGTAGACTCCGGGAGTTGGTGATGGACAGGGAGGCCTAGCTTGCTGTGGTTCATGGGGTCGCAAAGAGTCGGACACAACTGAGCTACTGAACTGAACCTTTGCCAGTGTTCCATATTAAATAGAATAGAACAGCATCTTTCTTATTAAAAGGACATGCATATCCTTTGTACTCGCCCTTTCAAATCATAGCTGCTTACTGACTAAAATGATTTGCATGATGAACTGCTCTTGATAAATCTGCTCCTAAGAGGTGATATTTTAAGCATAACACACTGCCTTTGCTTTTATTTGAAAAATAATATCTACTTCTTTGGTGGTATTAAACTATGGTATTCAAATGAAGGATGTTGATTATTACATTATGCAGGAAGGAACACAAAATCTAACGTATTTCAAGAAGCATAATTTATGTAAAAACGTGCAGACAATTGCATTCAAGTATTTGATGTCAGTAATGAGAGAATCACACATAATAGGCATTTTTTATTAAACTGAGATTTAGTTGATTTGCCTTATGAATGAAGTTACTCAAGCAAATTGGATTGTGAGCCAAAGATAAAGGGGATAAAATAAAGACATGGAAATTTCAGAAACTCAACACATAAATATCAGGAACAAACAAAGAAACTTGGCTGTAAATATTCTACCAATTTATTTGCATAGGAAAGAGTAAGTAAGTTGGAAGCTTGATTTAGTGAAATCTATTGGGAATTTTCTTTAAATAATTGTGTAATTATCAGTGATGTTTTTGTCTTCACTATTTATTGAGCAGTTGCTATGTGCCCACTGAAGTAACTTCACGGTAAAAAGACTGATCAGACAAAAACCTGCTCTAACTGATCTCTTCATTCAGAAGTGAGGCTAAGTCATGTATAAAGTGGTTAGAACCCAAAGTAAAAAGTGGTTGGTGTGTCAGAATCTTTTTATATTACAGACTTTGGAGAGAAAAGAAGTCCCAGGAGGGCAGGGAGTTTCTTTTTCATTGTGTTAACCCCTATATCTGGAAAAGAGTGAACAAAGCTCACTTTCAATAAGTGGACAAGGTAGGAAGCCTTCATGGGTGGCAGGATAGTTGAGCTGGGCAACCGAGGGTCAGTTTGGCATGGTTCTGAAAATGATGGACATGTGGTCTAACTGAAGCCAACAGCAAAAGGGCAGCGTTGTGTAGTGAACTCAGCATTGTGTGAAGAGAAGCACATGGTACAAAGTCCCAGTGAACAGAGAGGAAAGAAGTAAAAGATGACAGTGGGGAGGTTGGTGGTGTCCAGTCTATGAGAGGTCCTTGTGCCAAGTATGAGTGTGAAGACATTTTATATTGATAACATAATGCAGGGATCATATTTTGGATACACTAGGTTAAATAAAATATGTTACTAAAATTAACTTTACTTGTCATGGTTGCATTTACTATTCAATGAGACAGCCTCAAGTTTAAAATAAGAAGGGATTGTGTGTTATATTTCTGATAGATAGCACTGCCCTATGGCATCATCATTAGGAATGTAATTAGTGAAATATTTGAAATCTAGTTAGAAAAATAGGTGGAAATGAATAGAGACAGTGTGTATGAAGATGTGTGTAATAATAGAATTGCCAAGTTTGTTTCAATAATGAATGCAAACATCAACAACTTGCACAAATAGCAATGTTGTTTTCACGTTCAGTAAATGTTGGGTCTGCCAAGAGGTTCTTCTGGGTTTTCTGTAACATCTTACAGTATCTCCTATCTGTGTATCATTTTATATTTAGATTTTCGCTCAGGGCTTTGCGCAGATTAGTGGGGGTTGTGGAAGATCAAGTTAGAGATTTATTGCTTGGACAGGCTCTCAGGAAGCTGCCCCTTCAGAGGTCACATTCTGCCCACAGGGGTCACCAGCTGAATCACCCACCTGAACGTCTGTGTGTTCTCAGCCCATTGTGTGCAGTTTAAGACTTCTGTGGTTTCATGAATACATTTTCCATGTTCCATCCCTTCCACTTTTATGCATTGACAAAAACCTCATTTTGTACAAAACTGTTTTTTCTAACTTCTCTCAAACATACCAAATGTTTCGGTTATTTCTTAAAAGTTTTTTCCCCTCTAAAATTGCTATACTCATTTCTAAAAGTTATATAATAATTTGAATACTTAAAATTTAAAAGGTAGCTTATAGTATAATACAATTTAAAGTTCTTTTAAAAACACATAAGAATAGGTCTGTTACTCGAGAACCCAACATGCGAGACAGCAAAAGGAACGCAGATGTATAGAATAGACTCGTGGACTTTGTGGATGAGGGTAAGGGTGGGATGATATGGGAGAAGGGCATTGAAGCATGTTAATTGTCATGTGTCTAATCAATCCCCAGCCCAGGATTGATGCTCAGGGCTGGTACAGTGAGATTTCCTGGGGGGGAGGGAGGAGGGAGGGGGGTTCTGGAGGGGAAGCATATGTAAACCCATGGTGATATCATGACAATGTATGGCAAAAACAATAAAAAATAAATAAATAAATAAAAATTAAAAAAAAAAAACCAAAAACAAAAACACACTCATTTGTGTAAGTGCTCAACTACGATATGAAAAAAAAAAAAAAAAAGGGTTTTTAACTAATGAAACATTTATAAAGGAAACAAGAAAGGGATTTCATGCTTACTAATGTTCTTTTTAAATTTTCCCATACTCAGCTCTGCTTCAACACTCTTCCTCCCCCCAAAATGTTCCCAAAACTGCTGAGCTTAGAAATATTAGTTGCACTAATTAGTCCTGATGATCAACCCAAATTAAAAACTTCATCATTTTATACTACACTTTGTTTTTAAATTATTTTCATAAAATTTATTTCATGCAAACATTTACTTTAAAAGAAATTAGTTTATCTTGATTTAAATGACACCAAACTTATGGTGTAGTTTTAAATAATGTTTCATAAAATCAACACTTATACTGTTATTTGGAAGGATAAAAATCAAAGTAACTTGGGTAAAATAAATTTAAAATATTCAAATGTCAATTTTTTCTGATCTTGAGAATAAAAACCATTCACCAAGTGGGATTATATAATTTTTAATGTCTTGATATTACCTTGAATTTCATTTATTAATGTCTTATAAATTATACTATATTCTCAAAGACTGACTTGTAAAGAGAGCTATGAAAACATTTGCAGATCAAAATTGACTTAATAAAAATAAATAACAAAATTTCTTTTCTATTCATGTAAATCCATTAAACTCTGCTGAATTTTATCTAGCAAACGTTAGTATTAGAAAATCTGTTATAGCTAATTGCAGGATGCTTCTTAGATGAATTCTGGTAAAGTAACAATTAAAAAACACATATGGAATTTTGGAAGAAAATTTACTCCAAGCAGGCACTGAAACTAATCGTGATGTCTTCTCTGGCGTAGTTTATTTAGATTTGTTTACCCATGTATTACTTTAGTGTTTAAATGTTGCCTTAATGCTTACTTGTTTATCACGGTTGACATCAAAGAAAATTGCTTAGTTGAGCAAAGCCGTGTTCAGATATATAATGGATAGTCAGAATGCATAGTGCCGCTGTAAAGAAATTACTTTTTGAGGTACGTGGTGTATTATAGTTACTAAATATTTAAATGCAAGAGATAGAAACTGACTCTTGAGTTAGCAAGCCATTATAGAGTTTTTAAACATAAAGGTCAGAGGATTAATTTCTACAGGAAAGAAAAAATGCAGTAATACTTTTCATAAGAAATAGGTAAAAACAAATGAAATGTGTCTGTTTCATTGCAGCTCACAACTGTCTAATTTGATGGCTTGCTACTGATTTCAGCATCAGTAAAAATGATGTCAGTAGTGTTTTCCTTATAGTACACTGCAGATTTTATCAGCTCAGTGGAAGTCATTTTTATTGCTGTTGTTTCAGTGAGAAGACGCGTATGACAGTTTTTGACATTTTAAATTAAAGTATGTATCAAAAGGCACCATTTGATGTGCAGAAGCATCTGAAAAGAATACCTATGTGTATGTGTGTAATATGCATGTGTGTGTGCGTAGTTGCATCACTTTGCTGTACACTTGAAACTAACACAGCATAGTAAATCAACTGTACCTTAATTTTTTTTTTTAAGATGCCATTCGGTGATACCTAAGGGTACTGAATAGAATAGTAGTAACACACTGCATGAACTTATTCAGCTCAGGTTCTGTCCTTTTTCTTTGCGCCCAAATCTGCCTGACCTTGAGCCAGCCGTTGAACTTTTTATTTTCTGATTTCAATTTCCTTTTCTAAAAAATTAAGAAGGAATGACAAGGTTACCTCTAAGACTTCTTCCAATTTTGTGGCTAAAAACCCATCTTTTCCTAGTCAAAGAGACCTGAATCTCAGTCCTAATTCTGTCACTTGTCAGTTATATTCATGGGGAAGGTTATGTAATATTCTGTGGCTTGTCAGTGACTGCAGACATGAAGAGTGTCTCCCTTACCTGGTGGGCAACGGGGCTGAGTGAGATGTGAGAAGGAGCCCATCGCAAGCATTCCTCAGTCTTAACCTCCTTTGTGGGTTTCAAAAACGTATCTTCAGCATGATCGACATCCCTGTAGGAATATCCTCTGAAACACAAGACAGGAAGGACAAGGCCCTCTGGTGCGTTGGCGAGATGTAACCAGGGCATCGCAGAGGGTCTCCAGGACCTCAGGGTGGGCACACTGCCCCAACTGCCGGCACTAGGTGGTGGGAAGCAATTCTTTCTTCCTCCCTCCCTGCCCAGACTCCCCTCCAAAACACCAAACTCTGTCCTGGCAGAGCAGGTTCTGTCTTTGGGGTTAGCGTTACCTCAAGAATGTTTTTCCTTCCAACCTTCCCTCTGGCCTCAGCGCCCTTGGTCCCTGGGGGCTAGATTCTGTGTATTTCTGGAAGCACATCACCCCACCCTGTTCCTCCGCTCGGCTCCCCAGGTGTGGTGGGGAGCAGACACAGATGGGATATCATCACATGACCTCGCTGGAGCCCCTTTAAACTTTATTCGTGGACATGGACGTTTAATTTTCATATAATCACGTGTCAAAACATATTCTGCTTCTGATGTTTATTTGTTTGTTTGTTTGCTTTCCAACCATTCAGAACTGTAAAAACACTCTTAGGAGTTGGGCAAATCTGGGCAATGGGATTAAGCCCAGTGGTAGTACTTGGCTGACCTGTGTACCTGCCCAGAGGGACCTTGAGCACAGGAAGTGCCTGTGAGTGGTCTGGCCACCTCCCCTTGGTTAAGACTCTCTGGGATTCACCCACAGCACACCCAAAAGCTGCATGTTGCTGTAGCAGATGAGACTGTATAGTCCTTACAAGCATCCTGAGTGGTAAGACCCATCGACTCCCTTCTATGTGACACTGAAGCTCAGATCAGAGCTGCCACATGACTGCACCCCTTCTTCTGGGCCCCTCTCCGAAGTTCTGTACGGACTCCGTGTCCCACAGAGCTCAGCACGGTCACCTGTGCCTGCTTCACTCTGCACAAGTGTCTCTGACAGACGCCCTAATGTGCAGTGGGAACCACGCTCAGGCATTTATAGGCTATCACTGAGTAGCAAGCACTGCTGAACATTTCCCATCATTTCTAGCCCTGTCACTATGGAGGGTTTTAGAGGCATTGATGGGACTCTTTTCTTAACTTTGAAATGAGTCAATCAAATGGCAGGAAACTTTGATTACATGCAGATAAGGTAATTTGAATGAGATTTTGAAAACTCTGTGAACCTCCCAAGTGCAAAGGACATGAACTCACCAGATTGCACAGCTCAGAGGATGCCCCATCCGTGGCTCATTGTCTTATCCTTCGGGGCATTTCCTATAGTGTTTTTATGTGTCGAAAAATACTCAAACACGGAGTGAGTGAAAATGTGATTTTCGCCCTTTCTTGCCCACACACAGTAGAGAGAGCTGCATAGAGGCTGTGTGTGCTCACCACTTCCCTTGCACATTCAAGGTTTACCGTAAGTGGAGAGAATGTAGGCTTTGCAAAGCCTACAGTGCGTTCCCAAAGCCCATCAATTTTGTCATCATAATTAAAACACTAGTCAAAGCAGAGATATTGCCCTCACTCCACGGGTGCCACAGTGCCCTCCCTCTCCGCACCCCACCAGCCCCCTCCTCACTGAACTGCCTCTGGGTGTTTGAGCCACAGAGAGTCTTGATATGAGGGTCAGGTGATCATCATGCTCTGATAAACTCCAACCAGCTCGATTCCAATTCCATTTGTGCAGGAGTCTCTGGAGCTCATCCGAGGAACTGGGCCAATGGGTCCCTGACTTCATTAGGCTTCTTTGATAAACAGCAGACTTGGGTGGCTCAGAAGGAAAGATGTAAGATCTTGGAGGCCCTGGGGCATGCATCCCTCAACACATGACCCTTCAGTCACTGGGGACAGGGGCTTACAGAACCGCACTGTTTCCCCCTGTTTAAGAAGATTCTATTTAATCGCAGCCTTGTATGCTACCATGGGGGGGATCTTTAAGTATAAAGATCTGAGTGATCATTGGCAAAAGCTGACATAAGAGTTTCTATGGTGACTCGATAAAGTAATGCTCTCTTGATTAGAAATGAGCTGAAAATCCCTCGTTATGTGGAAAGTGTATTATCAAATTATCCAGCCAACAGTGGAAAATCTTGTCTTTATCTGAAAAATGCCTGACATTACAGAGAGAAAAAAAAATATTCATTATAAAAAGAAGCTTGTGGTTTAATATTTTTTAAGTATTTAAACTTTGTATTTAAGACCACAATTTTCCTCTTATTAACTAGAAGAAAATAGTTATTAATCATGTTTTCACTTCCCAACCGACTTTCCTGCCAGACAGAAGCTATTTGTGATTTGTAATGAGACAGTGGAATCTGTTGATTGAATCAGAGCCATGCTAGTGGTAAAGAATCTGCCTGCCAGTACAGGAGATGCAAGAGACATAAGTTCGATCCCTGGATCAGGAAGATCCCCTGGAGTCGGAAATGGCAACCCTCTCCAGTATTCTTGCCTGGGAAATTTCATGGACAGAGGAGCTGAGAAGAGTTGGGCATGACAGAGTGACTGAACACACACACACACACACACAGAATGGCATCTATGACAGAGGCCCAGAGGCAGGGTGACTGTTAAACTGTGTGGCATCAGGGGGCAGAAAGGCTGGATTCCAAGGAGAGAAGACTCAAATGCAATTCTGCACAGTCTGATCCAGAACTTGGGCTCCACCCTATTACCATTAAAAAAATTTTTTTTACTTGACCCCATAACTGGCTCCATTACTAATTGTAAGAGGGAAACATTGGCCCAGTTATTGAATCAGTCAGCACCTCTGTTACTTCATCTGTAATTGGCAGGGGGGGGCGGTAAGAAAAAGAGTAAATTGATTTTGCTTAACTGTTGTGAGGATTCCATGAGCTGAAGCCTGCAAAACACTCTTCAGAGTGCAAATGCTACGTGGGTGTTAGGTGATAATTGGAGTTTTGCTACAGATGCTCAGTTGTGTTTCTAAAGTAACATGAGTACAGTTCAGTCAGCATCTGGTATGCACAGACCCCTGCATTATCCCCAGTAGCTGTGAATTTAGGGAACTGTCATGTCACAGATGTGTCTGGGCAGAGTCGGTGGATCAGAATCTTCATTCACCTATGACGGCGCCTCTTGGCCAACCTGTCACGCTTCCTTTCTCCTCTCTGTGGAAACAGCATTGATGTCTTGCATGTGTTGTGGTTAGGGTTACATGAGGTGGGTCTGCATACGCCTTCTTTTCACAGAAGGGAGATCCTCAGGTGACCGGTCACTGCATGACAGAACGCAGGCACGTGGCTGGTTGGTCCACTTGTCCTGACGTGGACCTTCGTGGGCAAAGGTGTCTTCCCCTGGCTCAGCAGACGCGCATATGCTCATTGGTTCCTCTTCCTCTCTCTCATCTCAGGGCTTCTGGACCTCCATCAAACCATCTCCTATCCACAGACATCACTTTCAGTTCTTTGAGGCAACAAACTGGGATCTGCCAGATATATCTATCTTAAGTTTATATAATAGATTTGTAAAATCTCACAAAATATGGACCGTCTTGGACTCTATCCTTTCAACTTAAACAAGAAGTTGGAAGTTGAAGGGGAGGTTACTCACCTTCTAAACACAATTGTTCCCCAGTGTCTTCACAATTCAGCTTCTGATGGTATGCTTCCACTGACCTTGCCCTTCTTCCTCCTGAAGAGATACAAGGTCTGAGGTAGAGGTTTCATGAAGTGGTGGAAAATCCCCCATCTCCCCCTCAGCAGCCTCAAACAGGGAAACAAGACTCTCTGCTCTGCTTTACTTCAAGTGTTCCCTGTACCTTTTCTATTAGCTGCCAGAGCAATATGAAAAGCACTATGAAAGCTGAAAAGATGTGGCGACTCAGGGTGGGAAGCTATCGCTGCATCCTGCCTTTTCAGTAATTCGCCGTCACCGGACGCGCAAACACTCCAAGGCAGCAGCACCAGCCCTCCCTTTGCTGGGGTTAGCCGACGGCTCTGGAGATGGCAGCGCGCTCCTCTGAGTCAGGAAGCCTGTGTAGCTATGGTTCATCACTCACCTCTGACATCCAGGCAGGTCCGACTTCAGAGGGAACATTTGACAAAAACTGAGGTTCACCGACAAAGGTTTGAAGACTACAGGATTGTCACTCGGCAACTCTGTTCAGAGCCCAGGTCCTTCGATCTGTGAGACTACGGGGCTGGTGGAAAGGGGATTCCAAGTGGCAGCTTCATGACACAGCAGAGGACGTCAGCTGCCTGGAATGGTACACGCGGGACCTTGCAGGCTCAGCAGGAAGGGCCACAGCCTCATCCACGATTGCTGAGAGACCAGCAGAGCTCTGTCCTTCAGCAGTTTTGAGCAAAAACATGAGGGAGACTGAAAGTCACAGCTGCAGAACCAAAACCATTGGCTAGGCTTGCAAGCCCCAGTCACAACGGCAGGCTGGACGTGTCTAGGGACCTTAGGACATGCAGCAGCTTTGTCACCTTTCCTTACAGAGCTGAGAGGGAGGTCACAGAGCCGAGCAGCGTTCCAGGTGAGAGCAGCCCCGGGACTGGCCGGGCTGAACTGCTCACGTGGACACAAGTACAGATGATGGAAGGAAGGCTGGCAGGCGTGTGGCCACCCTGCAGGGATGTGGTGACTTAGCGGCAGAAGCTCGAGTCTCTGTATTCTCATGTTGATCATAGCCAGGGTACAGAGTATGTGGTCCTCCTTCAGGGCTGTTTCCTTCTAATTACACAGAAAGGAAACACGACCCCTTTCAGAAAAGAGTGGGAGGAGGGTGCTAGAGGCACTAGTGGTAAAGAACCGCCTGCCAATGCAGGAGTTGCCAGAGTCTCAGGTTTGACCCCTGGTTGGGAAGATTCCCCTGGAGGAGGGCATGGCAACCCACTCCAGCATTCTTGCCTGGAGAATCCCATGGACAGACGAGCCTGGTGGGCTACAGTCCATGGGGTCACAAAGAGTTGGACACGACTGAGTGCAGCAAAAAGTAGGATGTCATAGAATCATGCTTATTTGCTTTACCACATCAGAAAAATGGAGAGAAATCTGAGATTTTGAGGATAGAATAAAATGAAATTTGGAGGGATAATCTAAACTCTAATTTGACATTAATTTCTCTCTCTTTCTTTGGACACATATGCACTGTCATTATATGTAAATATCACTATATACATTCAAGAAGTATACATACACACATATATATATATATTAGTGCAGAAACATCTTTATTTATATGTTTACATAATTCCTTAAATATGCAACATACAAGGTTGAATTATAACTTGAAGTAGATTTTTCTTTTTTGACTATACCAGTTATTGATGGGTATCATATAGTGCTCTTCATTTAAAGTGGGGATTTTTTCCTACTTTTATTGAGATAAAATTGACATGCATCCCCGTATAAATTTAAGGTGTACAGCATAATGGTTTGACTTACAGAGTGGGAAAAGTTTTGGAAGCACATGGTACATTTTATTCCTCAGACGATAGAGATGTCTTACCTGCCACTCCATAAGTTAACTGACTATTAAAAGTTTAATATAGTAACTATGTGAACTTGGATGTTGGGGAAATAACTTTTTAATTCAGAAATGTACAGTAAAGTCTAATGAAGTTACAAAACCAAACACATCGGTTCCTATAGAATATCCACCTGTGAAATCAGAACCAGGAAGCATTCTAACTGCCTGTGTATCCAATGAGCATCTTCTAGGAAAACCTGTCATAGCCAAGACAGGGATGGGCTTTCCTGCTTCAACTAGTTAATGTACGTGTACAGTGTAATAGATAGACCTATGGAAGCCAGGTTCATTAAGGTCATGTCTAAGCAGATAATGGATTTTCTGCATGGAAAATAAGCATTTGGGGGAAAATGTGGCCTGGAGAAGATACAGGACCAGCAAGCCAACAAAGAAGACTATTCTATACACTTTTGCTACTATTTTTGCTGTGTGATTTCTTCAGTTAATTTTCAGTGTACATATGTCAATTAAAGTAGATGAATATTAAGCATTTGGGAAATTTTTAATGTCCTTTGTCTATATTAGCAAATATTTTGTTTTTGTCTTTTATTTTTTTGGATGTCTGAGCTGCACAGCATGTGGGATCTTAGTTCCCTAACCAGGGATCCAAGCTGTGACTCTGCAGTGGGAGTGTGGATCCTTAACCACTGGATGGCCTGGGTAGTCCCAGGGTTTTGTTTTCCTAATCAGTGAACTATTTTTCCACTTGAAGTTACTGACGGAGCATTTAGGAAAGAGTTTTTGTGGCAGTGACTATCAGATCTGTTTGATAATGGCTTAGTCCCTGGTGTCTCAGATACTAAGGAGTCCGCCTTCAATGCAGCAGACCTAGGTTTGACCCCTGGGGTGGGGAGACCCCCCTGGAGGAGGGCATGGCAACCCATTCCAGTACTCTTGCCTGGAAAATTCCATGGCCAGAGGAGCCTGGCTGGCTGTAGTCCATGGGGTCGCAAAGAGTCAGATGTGACTGGGCGACTTTCACTTCACACTTGGTGTGTGAACTTGAACAAGTCACTTAGGTGGTCTTCATTTACAAAATGCATAAAAAAATAATGATTCCACATGTCATGATTATAAGTAAATGTAACTCCACATCACTTAGCATGGGAGGCTTGGAAATGCAAGTGTGATAGACCCTCCTCTCTCCCCATGTTAATTTAATGACATTGTAGAACTGTGCACTACACTGTAGCAACTGTTAGCTTCTTTGGACAATACGCTGAATAGTAAAATGCTTGCTCAACCAGATACAAAAGACTCAATATCTTCTTACTATTATGTGTCTCAAATTTTTCTATTTATGTCTTATTTTTTAGAATATCTTTTTTGGTCACCAGGATCTAGCAACCTAATTGCGGTTCATTTCTCACTGTAATAAGTGTTTCTTTTCTTTTTTATCCCTCTAGTTTCAGTAGATAGATGTACACATGGCACATTATTCTTGAATGTGTGTAGTCCCAAAGGAGTCAGGATACTTGAGCTTGTATGTCACAGTATTTCCATTGGGCATTATAGGCAGGGGTGACGTAACAAGGAGCATTTTGGGTGGCCCTTCTGCTCACAGTGTCAGCTTCCTGGGCTCCTCTTGGGCAGCTGGGGGTCCTGGCACTTGCTGCTGAGTGAGGGGACGTTGGCCTTTCCTCTGGGCTGACGCCCCAACCTCAGCTGCAGGATTGGCCACCCCATCGTACTTCTCCTTGGATGAGATGCAGTTTCTCTTCCTTCACTGCTCCCAAGCGGTCTCCAACATAAGGTCTTTTCCTCCAGAAGACTTTTAGTGAAAGTTTGCAAGTTGCAGAGTATAATTAAAGTACAGGGGAGAAAATGATGTTAAGTATTGCTCTGACTGTGCTTTTTAGGCATTTCTCACACCAGGAAAATCTTCACCATTTATCAGCCATATTGCTCAAGTTATTTTGTTTGCCATTCTCTCTTTCCATCTCCACTGTGTGTACAAAATGCACAGAGGGCATTTTTCTTTTCTTTTTCCCCCCCCATCTTCTTAATCCGATTCTGGTCCTAACATCGCAAAGCATAGCACCCTCACCCAGAGACCAGCCATGGCCTGACCTTACCCAACAAGCCAAAACACCAGGCAAAAGACTGGAATTTCAGGTAGTGTTGTTTTGCTTCAGTGCTTGTTTCAGCCAGGGCACACATTCTCCAGAAGGTTGCTATTTTGCCATTCTTCTTTTAAAACCAGAAAGAGGAAGTCTGTCTCCCTCCTGCTGTGAATAATTCTGTGAGCTGGGGCCCTGAGCCCTAGTCACAGACTCTAAACTTACCCCAAGTCTGTTATGAAGAGAGGGAAGGTCCCCGTTTCTTCCAGTGGGAGCCGGGCAGGGAGGACCATCAGTGAGCTGCTGCAGACAGAGTTTGAGTGGTCCTGGCTGGGAAGTTCAGCGATGCTTTTCCCAGCAAGAAGGTGAGGGAGTTGGTGACATCCTCAGTGAAGACAAGGGTCCCCAGGTTGGGGTAAGTCACGTGGGGGAAGTAGGCACCCTGTGGACGGGGTGGAGCCCAGAGCGGAGGTCAGCGCCTCAGGTCCCCTCTGGCTCACTCGCCAGCACACGCCTAGTTTCTGCATCACTGTGCATCATCTTCCAAGGACACATCCTTAAAGACCTAATTTGCTTCCTCACTCACAGCACAACTGCCTTTTAGACACAGCACAAAAAGGATTTACACAGATCCATTAGTCTTTCCTGACTTTCCTGCCAGGGGTTGCCCTCTGTTTATCAGAGCTCAGATTCCACTGTTGTTCAGAGCTTAGGGTCTGAATGGAACCCCAGGAGGTGAATCAGCATCACTAGAGCAGCCAGAGGTCAGGTTAAAGAGCATCTTTACACTTCTTTACAAAGAGAGTGAGTCAATCACTGGGCACTTTAATAGCAAGTGCTCAGGTGACCTCCCCTCAGCCAGCTGCTGAGCACCCTGGCGGCTGGCTTCCTGGGTTCTCTCCCAGGAAGAGGCTGTGAGGAAGCCTTTGTGTGGAAACACAGGCAGCACTGGTGTCTTTCTGCCTCTAATGGAGCACTTCCTGCCCACATCCTTAGGGTACCTAATGGGCACCTCTGCAACCAGAGGGACCAGATGTTCATCCCTCTAGGCAAATTTCCCACTTGGGTTCTGATTTGGACCTCAGTTCAGTTCAGTTCATGCCTGACTCTTTGTGACCCCATGGACTGCCGCATGCCAGGGCTCCATGCCCATCACTAGCGCCTGGTGTTTACTCAGACTCATGTCCATTGAGTTGGTGATGCCATCCAACCATCTCATCCTCTGTCGTCCCCTTCTCCTCCTGCCCTCAATCTTACCCAGCATCAGGATCTTTTCAAAGAGTCACTTCTTCACATCACGTGGCCAAAGTATTGGAATTTCAGCTTCAACATCAGTCCTTGCGATGAATATTCAGGACTGATCTCCCTTAGGATGGACTGGTTGGATCTCCTTGCAGTCCAAGGGAGCCTCAAGAGTCTTCTCCAGCACCACAGTTCAAAAGCATGCATTCTTTGGCACTCAGCTTTCTTTATAGCCCAACTCTCACATCCATACATGACTACTGGAAAAACCATAGCTTTGACTAGATGGACAAAGTTTCTTAAGTAATATCTCTGCTTTTTAATATGCTGTCTAGATTGGTCATAACTTTACTTCCAAGGAGCAAGCATCTTTTTATTTCATGGGTTCAGTCACCATCTGCAGTGATTTTGGAGCCCCAAATAATAAAGTCTGTCTCTGTTTCCACTGTTTCTCCATCTATTTGCCATGAAGTGAGGGGATGGGACCAGATGCCATGATCTTAGTTTTCTGAATGCTGACTTTTAAGCCAACATTTTCACTCTCCTCTTTCATTTTCATCAAGAGCCTCTTTAGTTCTTCACTTCCTGCCATAAGGGTTGTGTCATCTGCGTATCTGAGGTTATTGATATTTCTCTTGGCAATTTTGATTCTAGCTTATGCTTTATCCAGTTGAGTGTTTCTCATAATGTACTCTGCATATAAGTTAAATAAGCAGGGTGACAATACACAGCCTTGACGTACTCCTTTTCCTATTTGAAACCAGTCTGTTGTTCCATGTCCAGTTCTAACTGTTGCTTCCTGACTTGCATACACATTTCTCAAGTGACAGGTCAGATGATCTGGTATTCCCATCTCTTTCAGAATTTTCCACAGTTTATTGTGATCCACATAGTCAAAGGCTTTGGCATAGTCAATGAAGCAGAAATAGATGTTTTTCTTGAATTTGCTTGCTTTTTCAATGATCCAATGGATGTTGGCAATTTGATCTCTGGTTCCTCTGCCTTTTCTAAAACCAGCTTGAACATCTGGAATTTCACTGTTCATATAGTTTTGAAGCCTGGCTTGTAAAATTTTGAGCACTACTTTACCAGCATGTGAGATGTGTGTAATTGTGTGGTAGTTTGAGCATTCTTTTGCATTGCCTTTCTTTGGGATTGGAATGAAAAGTGACCTGTTCTAGTCTTGTGACCACTGCTGAGTTTTCTAAATTTGGTGACATATTGAGTGCAGCACTTTCACGGCATCATCTTTTAGGATTTGAAATAGCTCAACTGGAATTCCATCACCTCCACCAGCTTTGTTTGTTGTGGAGGGGCCCACTTGACTTCACCTTCTAGGATGCCTGGCTCTAGGTGAGTGGTCACATCATCGTGATTATCTGGGTCATGAAGATCTTTTATGTATAGTTCTTCTATGTATTCTTGCCATCTCTTCTTAATATCTTCTGCTTCTGTTAGGTCCATACCATTTCTGTCCTTTATTGAGCCCATCTTTGCATAAAATTTTCCCTTGGTATCTCTAAATTTCTTGAAGAGATCTCTAGTTTTTCCCATTCAATTGTTTTCCTCTATTTCTTTGCATTGATTGCTGAGGAAGGCTTTCTTATATTTCCTTGCTATTCATTTGCCTTCAAATGGGTATATCTTTGCTTTACTCCTTTGCTTTGATTTGGACCTAGAAAGGGCTAAAAAATGAGGGGCAGCTACAGATTTTGCCACTATTAAAGTGTGGCTCTCTGAGTATTTTCAGTCAAGTTTCCAAATTGTTATTCAGTTGCTCAGTCATGTCTGTCTCTTTGTGACCCCATGGACTGCAGCACGCCAGGCTTCCCCGTCTTTCACTGTCTCCTTGAGCTTGCTTAAACTCCTGTCCATTGAGTCAGTGATGCCATCCAACCATCTCATCCTCTGTCATCCCCTTCTCCTCCTGCCATCAGTCTTTCCCACCATCAGGGTATTTTCCAATGAGTCAGCTCTTTGCATGATGTGGCCAAAATATTGGAGCTCCAGCTTCAACATCAATCCTTTGAATGAATATTCATTCAGAGTTGATCTCCTTTAGGGATTGACCGGTTTGCTCTCCTTGCTGTCCAAAGGACTTTCAAAATTCTTCTTCAGCACCACGGTTCTAAATAGAGTAACCACTTTCAATATATGTTAAGATTCATTTTTCTTTGCACTTGTATAGAAATAACCCTTTAACCTTTGCTGAAAGCTGTTGAAGTTATTACGTAAGATAGATTATTTTTTATTAGATCAGAGGTTACCTTTATATGAATGTAAACTTCCTAGGTTTAAGAAAAAAAAATTCTCAATGAATTTATGAGAGCTTCTCTACGTATTCTTTTAGGAATATGAAAAGCTAATTTTAAATAAGCATTTTAATAAAGGACAACAGATGAGAGAAGAAAAGTTCCAACAGGCGAATCAGAAGTGGGAGGTAAGCAATATCTTTGTGTCAGGCAACACGGTCTGCACCCCCAGGCCACAGGTGATCCCCCAGCACAGGTCATGCAGGTCAAAGGTGTCATCCTGTTACTTTTTCCAGTGAAAATCCCAATGGGCTCCAAATACTCACTGATTCTGAGAGACTCAATTTCTGGGCAAGTTGATAGGAAGTCCAGGGTCCCCGAGGAGGAGAGAGGGATCTGGGGCTCTGGAGAAGGAAATAGTGGTCTGGGATTCTCAAGGAGGAGGAAAAGACAAATGTCTTTTTTTTTTTTTCCCCTCTATATTCCTTAGTCTTAGTCATATAAAATAATTTTTTTTGTTGTTTTCTTTAAGCCTGGAACTGGTGATTACACAACAAACAACTCAGTTTAAACTCTATACTAAGGACTATATAACAACAATGTATCTTGCTTGAGGACAATTTCTCCTTCCTGAAAACCTTCTGACCAATCCTGTTATCTTAAAATGAATATTATGGGAGTGGGTCTGGTAAGATCTTTCTATTATTAAGTTCTAATCCTGTCATCTTAAAATGTAAATTGTAGGAGTGGGTCTAATAATATCTTTATAACCTTGAGACATTCTTTTGATTTATTGTAATAATCCATTTAAAAAGTATATAACTCCCTTTTCTAAGACTAGTAAGTGGGACACACTTCTGATGTCTATGTCAGAGGCGTTCTCTGTCCCTTTTCATACTTTAATAAAACTCTGCTGCATAAAAACTCATGAGTGATCAAGCCTGGTCCCTGGTCCCAAAGCTCAATCTTCAGAGATCATGAATCCAACATGGTTCGCTGTAAGTTATCAGCGCCATCTCACTATAAACGTCACAGAATGGAGTAATGAGCATAAGCTTGGAAACTGTGGTTTTAAGACCTGATTGCTCTGTACAGTTCTGCCACAGCATGTGGGATAGTTAGGGGTCCCCAGAGAACCGGAGCCAGTATGGCATTTATGTGTATGTGTGGATGTGTAAAGTGAGGGATCGGCTGCCTACGGATGGAGGCTGAGGATTTTCCCGTCTGCCATCTGCAAGCTGGACCCCAGGAAGGCTGTAGTGTCATCAAGCCCCAAGTCCAAAAGCTGGGGACACAGGAGAACTGAGGGCAGAGGACAAGATGAGCAGTCCTGGTACCAACAGTGAGACAGGGAGAGAGTGGGAATATGCCACCTCCTTCCTCCCGTTTTGCTCAGCAATCAAGAGGATGCCCACCTACACTGGGGAGGGTGGTCTACTTTCCACTGATTTGAATGCTCATCTCACCAGAACCCCCCTCAGACACACCCAGGAATGATGTCTGCTCTGGACCTCCTGTGACCCAGTCAGGGTGACACACACAGCTAACCACCACCCCTTCCACACATGCTCCGTGCTGTGGTATCCTCTCCCCGTATGTCCTGGAGCACAGTCTCTGGGAGCTGCTGAGGCTACAAGAAGAATCATACAGGGTCCTGATTCCAGGCAGCCAGTCACAATCATGGACCAGCCAAGTCTCGGGTGCTGTGTTTGTGTGTGTGGCTTCAGAGATGGCCCATTTAGGTTTGGTGTGATTGTCATGTGATCAGTCCATGACTTACACAGATTGTTAATTTATGTGAGCAACAGTTTGTCTTTTGCTAGATGACCTTGATGATGCTAGGTATATCAAAATGATGGAGTCACCATCAAGCTAGCAGTTATAGTAGACTTCACCTGCTACCTACCATGGAAGCTTCCTCCAAAAAAAGTGTCAACCAGCAAGCTGTCTACAAGGGCACGTTGACAGTCTAACTGTGTAGGTTCCAGGTAAACTCACTTGAGTCATGGATGTCCAACTGAGCACAAAACTGTCTGTGTTCATTGTCACCACTTAATAATGCATTAATAGTTTAGTGTGAGACCTTGTGAACAAGAGATCCCTAAGATTTCTTGCCTGTAGAACAGTTAGTGGAGGTCAGTGAGAAGATCCTCAGTTCCTCCGCTTCCATGTAAATGTCCAAAGAGTCAGGGCACCTTGGAGCTTGAAATATTTCATGACAGATGTGCCAGGGGAGCGCCAAAAGGCTTAAAAAACAAAAACAAAAAAAACTCTCTTACTGCTTAACAGTGAATTGTTGGGAACAAGGCAGGTAACAAATGAGAGAATCTAACCTAACTCTCCAACTTTTGGGGACAGAACTAAGGGTGAATAAAATTTAAAACTATAAACTTATGCACCAGTTGAAATGAGAAGAAGCTCACTCATATCTTGAGATTTTTACTGGCGAAACAGAAAGAAAAATAGGTTATAATTGTCGGCCATAAAATTAAGTTGTAAAGGCACAAGATGATCGACGAGTGACAGAACAAGAAGACAGAATTTAAAATGCAAGCCTGTCTCTCAGTGGGTCTGACAGCCTCAGAACCCCACTGGTGTTCACAACCAGTTAAGGGTGAGGAGAGCTCTACTTTATAACCAAACTTACAGTTGTAAAACTTAAACTATAAACATCATATCAATGTCTCCATTGGGTTAACCAACTTTATCTATGAGCCTCATTGAATTTCTCTTGGGATAAAGTCAATTTACCAAGGATATTGTGGATACAGCGTCCACCTGACTCCCCTTGCTGCTGATGTTCAATTGCTCAGTCATATCTGACTCTGCGACCCCTCAGACTGCAGTACTCCAGGCTTCCCTGTCCTTCACTACCTCCTGGAGTTTGCCTATATTTTCTGTTGCCCACTCTCCTCCTGACTTCAATCTTCCCCAGTATCAGGGTCTTTTCCAATGAGTTGGCTCTTCACATCAGGTGACCAAAGCTTGGGAGCTTCACCATCAGTCCTTCCAATGAATATTCAGGACTGATCTCCTTTAGGATTGACTGGTTAGATCTCCCTGCTGTCCAAGGGACTCTCAAGACTCTTCCTCAGCACCACAATTCAAAAGCATCAATTCTTCAGTGCTCAGCCTTCTTTATGGTCCAACTCTCACATGCGTCCATGACTACTGGATAAACCATAGCTTTGACTAGACTCACCTAGTTTGTAGCATAAATATAAGAACATTTTCATCAATTCATGTATCAGATTCAAAGAACTAGAAATAATGTCAAGTCCTGCAAATTGAAGCTACTGCTATATCCCAAAGGGGGGAAAAATGCATGAGGCCAGTGGAAAAGAGAAGGGCTGACCTTCTGAGCTCTGTTGTCTATACAGGGACCCTTCTCAGAACCAGTGTTTGAAAACTTATGTCTCTGTAATCGATCTATCTCTATCTCAGGGTCCCACTTTTCCGCACAGTCTCCCCAGTTGATAGATGAAGATGTCATAGGACTTACCCTTAGTGCAGTGTATTCATTTTATTTTTAACTGAGGTGGAATTTAATATTATATCCTGATTTGAGAACTCTTTTCAATCACTTTAAAAATGTTCATGCATCTGATTATTTTTCTGTTTGCGATGAAAATACTTCAACCTATGACTTCAAAATCATGTCTCCTATTAGTTTTTATCCTTCCCTCTCTAGTAATCATATTAGGAAATGATCATATTAGAGACAGCATTGCAGTTTTTAAAATAGTTCATCCTCCCATGTTAGGCGTTTATTTATAATAAACGGAAGGCTTTGCTTAAGCCTCTTTTGCGTTAATCAGGTGACTGGCAGGCTCCTGTCATCTCACACCCGGCAGGTCTGACCACCAGGGATGCTCCATGGTCCAATTCACGAAGAAGAGCCAAAGCCAGTCGTCTTCTCCTCTTGCTGAATTAACTGCAGAGCAAGTGCCACTAAGAGAGCTATTTGAAAAACATCCTTTTCTCCCTTATAATAAAAATGGTAATTTCACTGTCTGAAAATGTTGCTAAACTTGAAATTTACCTAGGGACAGCCACCTTTGTGCTAGCTTGAGAATTCAGCAAACAAGGAGGCAGATTATTCTCAGAGGAGCAGAGAGAAACTACTTCTGCCATGGTGGTAGACGGAAATATTGACTAGGGGACAATGGTCGTCTCTATGAGGCTTTGGTAGTTGCTTTGTGGATGAATATCAGGACATCGTGGAGTTGAGAGTCAAGGCACAGGAGACAGCACACTCTCTGGGGAAAATTAGACATTGTAGGAAGAAGATCTGCTTCTATTAGTGATCAGGCATCACTGTAATGTGATTAATTAGGAAAAATCATTGTTTTAATTTGGTAATTATCTTACAAAGCATTTGTCACTGTCTTTTTTCCATGTGTCTTTCCTATTTGGGTATCTGCTAACAAATGTTGGTTCAGTCCTTAAGGAGCATTTCCTTTCGTTTTCTAGACTGTGTCAGTGCAGAAAATTTTAATGTCCCAAGTTATAAACAGAGTAACGCCATGCTGTTATTTTGGGTAGTGAACCAGATATCACATTCTGGAAAGTCATCCTTGGTTTTTCCTTCCTCTTCCTCTGATTGGCATCATCTGTATCTAAACGGTGTTTTTAGTTCTGATAAATGCTGAATCCTATTTTAAGTTAGGCATTGTAAAACAGAGTTGATTGTAAGTTTCACTCATTTGTATTGTCAACAGCATGGGCTGAATTGCTGCATGTGTTTTTAATTGGAGAGTCATAAAATCCGAATCACCTGCCCAGATTTATTTTTAAGCAATTTCTGAAGAAGGTTAGACATCTGAGAGATTTAAAAGAGCTTGTGAAATAAGATAAAAATGTCGGGAAGGAATAATTTCAGCCCTGTTCCTTACGAGAATTGCTCATGCTATAAAGTTTGTACACGTCTCTTAACTGCTTCATTTGTGTATCTGTCGAAACATAAACCATAGCTCACAAGATTACTGTGAAGCACCAATGGCATATTGTACACAAAGCACTTTAGAAACTGGGAAGTGCTTTGTAAATGATGAGTATCATTGTGCTTCTTTAGCCAAATATGTCTTAGGCTTCCCAGTACTCTTGGAGGATATGAGCTTAATAAGCTGAGTGCTCTGCAGAACAGCAGTTTCATTTCCCCCTAACTTTGAGATTTCCATTTGTAGTTTCCCCACTCTATGGAGAAGCCTGGAGTTGGGGACCCAACTCATCCATTGGTGTTTGCAGTGAACATGAAGCACCCTGGGCTTGTTGGATGAGGTTATCAGTCTGGAAACAATTTTGAAAACAGTGAGAGGCATGTCACACTATTCCTTGGAATTGTATTGAAGGAAACATGGAAGTGATATCTGTGAAGCTTCTCAGTTACTGGGGATTTTTGGCAGTTTGTTAGGACTAAACAGATAAGATAAATGTTTTGGTAATGGATATTGCATAAATCTTTTTTCCTGTCTAAACCTGTTCATCTTTTTTCCCCCATTTATTGAGATATGACTATTTTTATTTTTTTATATCTTTTAAGTCTTTGCTAACAGTTAGCTCTGTTGAATGTATCAGGCCACTGGCAATCTCTCAAATGCCCCCTCAGTAGGATCTAACAATTAAAGTAGAAGAGGGAACCCATGCCCCCTACCTGCAGAAACAAACAAAACCACTTCAAGGAGAGCCGCTAAGATGGGAGAGGAAGTCAAGGTACTTGGAGGGGAGAAACCCACTGGTTCTGCAGACAGAAGTTCTTCCCTTCTGCTTCTTTATTTTTTTCTTCCAGGTTTATTGAGATTAGTTGGCATGCTGCACTGTGTAAGTTGAAGGTATAAAACACATGATTTGATTTACATACATTGTGAGACGATTAATACAGCAAGTTTAGTAAGCATCCATCATCTAATAAGGATACAAAATTAAAGAAATGACATTTTCCCCTTGTGATGAGAATGCCAGGATTTATCCTTATCACAGGTGTCTTATGGAACATACAGCAGTGTTCATTATATTTATCATGTTGTACACATACACCCTTAGTACACATTCTTCTGTGTAGGTTCTACTCTGTGTTTTCACAGTAAAAATCCCTACTCTAGTAAACTCATCCTGCCTCCCTCCTGACCACTCTGTTTTCTGTCACTTACTTTCTATCCTTCCCTATTTTCCTTCCATTAGCCAAATGTTGATGCAATTCCTACTCTAAACGTTAACGGGTCATGCGGATTTAAAAAAAAAGTAAGTACGGTTCCCACTGTCAATGAAAACACACTTATTTTGTGGAAAGCCACATTTCTAAAGAATGTCCACTTATGTGATAAGTATAGTCCTGTGTAACAGGGGGACATCAACCCCCAAAGTGGGGATAAAGAGAGGGTCAGAGATGGTAAAAGTGCTGGTGGGAGGGGGTCCTTTGATGGATAAGAGACTGGTGACGAAAGTATAAGGTCCTGGGGACCTTAGTGACATTCCCCAGTCTTCATACAGCTCGACCGACCGACAGCGTTTGACAGTCTTGGTCTCTTTCTCTTTACCCAATTTTTGTTTTCAACATAGTAAACTATTCTAAATTCATCTTGTCTCTGATTGTCCTATCTCATCATTTCAAGATAACTTCCTGCTTACCTAGTAAATATCCGAATTCCTCAGCAGTCAGTCGTATACTTTTTTCCCCTTCTTTTACTTTTAAACAATTGCTATTGGACTGTTCTTCAAACCTCCACATCCATATTCATTCAGCTACCGTCTCCCCTTCAGCCCAGAATTCTAGAGCTGTAAGTGCAACTGCTGAATGTATAATCCTACTTGGCTCCTGGAATTCAGCTAATTAAAGGCATCTCAACTCTCATTTCCATTCCAGCCTCCCTCGCGGCCCTGCACCACGGAGCTGGGGCGCTCTGAGAGCGGCCTTCGTCCGAGGAGAGGCAGGGCTGTGCTCACAGGGGCCGCGCTGGAGACGCACGACTTCCTCTGAGTTTCCTTTGGTCTCTGCTCCCCACCTCCAGGTCCTCCTCACCTTACCAAATCCCTATCTCAGCATCCCCTTCCCCGGGCCTGCCTGCTTGGACTTCTTGCCCTGACAGTTGCAGTGGCCTCGCCTAACTAGTCCCCAGTGTACAGACTCATCTTCCTACCGCCCTGGGTCCACAGGGCTGATAGCCATTGATTTCAGAGCCCAGTTATCACCGTGTCTTGGCTTCATGCAAAATCCTCCAGTGACTTTGCATGATTACTGGAGGAAGGATCCCAGCCCTCAGGGAGCTGAGGTGTCCCCAGATGCCACCCTCCCTGCCCTCGGGCCATCGTCACCTGTCTGCTTGATGAAGTAGTTCTGCTGGTGACAGTATCCCTGCTCCTTCCTGCCCTGCCCTTTGGATTAGTTCCATCCTAATCTCTGTCCACATCTCAGCTCATATACCCTGCTCACTTAGCCTTTCCCGCCAAACAGTGCAGACATGTAAGATCCAAGGTTAGAGATTCTAGAATCCCAATGCACCATCACCTCTGGTACTTAAAGTCGATGATCTCTTGCCTGGGTGCGGTTGCTCCTGTCCACTGGCCCTGAGCATTTAAAGGTAACAGGTGTTGGCCACTGTATCGTGTATGTTGATGAGGCCTCATTCTGAGTCTTATGAAACACTGAATAAACATTTGCTAAATAAATGCATAAATCTGAATCCTGGGACTCTGATCTCCAGGTGCTGCCTCTCAGATGTCCCTCTGTCTTACACCCTCAGAGCATCAACTTCTCACTCAGACCACTCAGGGCTCCCATTCTCGGCTGCCTCAGTCTCCCCCAAGGCCTGAGCACTTCCCGTCCCCGCGACCCCCGCCCCCCAGCTCCCTGGACCTCCTTTGCTGTTACCTCATGTGTGTCTAGAAAAGTTCTCTTTCTCGGTCAGTTCCGAGGCCTGCTTCCTCTACATCCAGGAAGACAGATGTGCTGGAATTCTTCCCTCTCCTGTCCTGTCCAAACAGCAATGGTCCAGGTGCTGAGGTCTGTCCTCAAGCCCCTTAAGAAGGCCCTCCCTCTTAACTTTCACCATCAAACGTGTCATCCTTTCTGCTTGGCACACTAAGGTCAGGGAGAACTGATTCTCTCTCTCCCTGGACCACTGTCCTTACAACTCCGTCTTCTTTTGTACCTGCTGACCACCTTCCCTCCCCTCTCAGAAGAGACATCCCTCTGGTGTGAAATAAACTCTCCTCCCTGGGTGTGGCTGCGGGCATCCCGCAGCATCCCTTACCCTCCGGTCTGCCCCGCGTTCCCCCTGCCCAGGCTGACCTCCGGAGGTCTCCGCGACCGCGGTCCTCTCCTGCAGGGCTCTGCCCTCCCCTCCGTCTCACCATCCCGGGCTCCTGCTGTCTCACAGTTTGCACACACGCTGCTGCTCAGCATCCCTCTGCTTCTGCCCACGTCTGTGCTCCGGTCTTGCACGCCCTGCCCCTGTTCGCCCCGCCTCGGGAAGCCTCCGGAATCCTAGTGCAGGCACCCTGCCTCCCTCCCTCGGTGCTCGGGGGTTACTGCTTCCCGCCGGCTTCCGCCACATCCCGGACCTCGTGGGCCGTTCTCACGTCTGGTTCATTGCTGTGCCTTCATCGCTGAGCACCCGACCTTTCCCTTGGAAGGGCGTTCAGCAGTCACTGTGACATCTCCTACCATGTCTACACATCTTCATTAAACGTGAGCTTTACAAGTGAGTATGACAATAGGTAGCACCTATGGCTCTTCCGATGTGCCGGACACTTGGTATGAATTAACCAGGTGGGTCTTCAGCCCAGCGCGGAAGTTCAGAGCCAGCTGAAGCCAGAGAAGCTGAGTAACACGCTTGAGGCCACATTGTCTACACAGCCAGTAGACGATGAACCCGGGGTTCACAGCTCCGCAGACTTTTGAATTATAACTCTTTCACGATCTGTCAAGATCATTTTTGCTTTGTTTTTGATTGCTTAATGTCTGACTCTCACACTAAAGCATTTGTTTCATGTCTTCTGCTGTGCAGTATGCTCTGGTTAACTCACAGCACAGTGAAAACTACATGGGAACCTTTAAAAATATTTGTTGAAATCCATCGTGTTAAACTGGATTAGATTATTTCTATTGATCAAGTATTAATTCACAATATATTGACCTTTTTTTCTATATAGAGTTTGTCTCAGCGGGAGCAAAATCCACTTAGACAAGAGCCAATATTTATAAAACAGGATCCTGACCACTAATGAGGACCTGCGATTTGTTACTTCCCCTTTAATTCACTTGGTCTTGGAAATTAAGCAACAGAGAGTTCATTGTAATTTAGTTTTAGAAAAACAAAGGATTCTTTAAACCATCAATCTTAAAGCTTGTTGCTCTTTAATTTTTGAGGAGTCTACAATCTGTTCCGGGGGAATTTTAAATTAAATAGCCATTGATGGCCTCAACATATGTCTCTTAAGATTTTATACATTTTCATTCAGCAGGATGGAAACCCACGGGGACATCCATCCCCTCATCACTCTATTTCTTTATTAATAAAACATACCTGTAAGACTCAGACCCCAGAACTGGCTGTGGTGACCCGGAAAGACCAGGGTCAGGAGCCAGGTCCCAGTGTTAACTCTGCTGCTGGTTCCTGTATGAAGATCAGCTCTGAAACTCCTGGTTCTGAAACACGTTTGGTGTCACTAGGTTCAGGACAGAGTTGGGGGTAGAATATATGCCCATCTTTCAAGGTTGAAAAATAAAACTCAATAAATAATGGGAGGCATCAAAGGTAAAATCATCATGTTAGGTGAGTTTGGGACACAGTGTGGGGAAGAAATGTTGATTAGAGGGCTCCCGGGATCCTTGGGAAATTTAAATACCTTTATGTAAAATCCAGCATTGTGCAATACACTCTCAGGATCAGTATGACCAGTAATTTTATTGATCTGTAAGAAGTTTATCATCAGGATGAACTTAAACTGAGGCAAATGATAAGAAGCTGATTTCATAGTATTTGCTTCTCTATTCATTTTTATTCCTTATGACCCAAGAAATCCCAATGTCATCTCATTTTACATCCATCAAAGAGAAACTAATGCAAATGGAAAACGAAGCACTACTATAAAATATTCTAAAGGAAGGTAGATATAATCTTCCCTAATAACCACCTTTGTTACAATCCCTGTTTTTGACAATAGATTTGATTTTATTACTAAACACAAAAAATGACTTTTGGTCTCTTTTCTATTCTTCTTGGATCTATTTAGGATAAGAGTCCTTCACTCTCGTTTCACCAAGTCTGAGTGGGTTGGGAAGGTTAGCCTGTCACGTTTTATTTTCTTTTGAGTTAGACCACACATCTTTTATATTTTCCCCTGGCTCACCAGAAAAGAGGCTTCCCCGAGAGTTATTTAAAGGAGAATCTGTCCAGACAAGATTAGAGTCCTGCTATTATGGGAAGGAAGTGTGTAACCCATTGTGGCATCTGTTATGGACAGGCTATTTTGTTTCATTTTCTCAAAACTTCTTCAAAAAAAGTGGAGAGTCTGGATGGTGACATGACTCCTCAAACCCGTCATGGCACAGTGTAAAAATAGCACTGCCGACTGGCTTATCATTACAGCCTCATTAATTCTTGGCTTATTGCAGTCGTCTGGGTGTTTGATCCATGTTCCCATCTAGTTCTTGGGGAGAAAGCGTGGTGACAACTGCTTTCTATTTTAGGTTTCTCTTCCATGAAATAACTGATCACAAATCAGGGCCAGCACTTATTAAACTTTTGATATAGGAGTATATCTAAGATCTTAACAAATATAGAGTATTGCAGAAAGCTAGAGAGAAAACTCGAAGAATTGGTGCACGCACACACACACAGTATGATAGTCATCAAACTGATGGTAACATATGGTAGTGCGTGACCTCTGAAAGCTACAGGGTACGCTGTGAGGGAATCAGAGTGAAGAAACGAGAAGCCCGGCTCATGGTTTTTATGGAAATACGTTTGACTTTGCACAGCCCCCTGAAATTTGTATCTTTTGAAGCATTGTAAATTAAAGGCAGTCTAAGTTATCTTACTGACAGTCATTTAAGACCAAGTGGCGACCCACGCCAGTATTCTTGCCTAGAAAATCCCATGGACAGAGAAGCCTGGCAGGCGACTGTCCATGGGGTTGCAGAGTTGAACACAACTTCGCGATTCAACCACCACCCCTTTACTGTTGCTTTAGTGGAGGCTGTTACCTTCTTAGTTCGCTAGTATATAGATTGGTTGCAGGAAAATAGTGCATCACAAAAATAGTGAATGCATCACTTAAAGGGTGTGTTTGCTGGGGATCGCTTATACCTTACTCATCTCAAGTGATGATCTAGTCAGCTTACAGGCAGGCTGGAAGCTCTCTTCCTCCTCCAGAAGGACATTTCATGAACACTAACAAATCAAGATTCTGATGAGATCTGGGAACTATAAAAATCATTTCTATGTGTCTCTGAGGTTTTTGTTTTGTTTTAATTGTAGCTTAACAAGGACTGTTCAAAAGTTCCTCTCTACTTTTCTGACTAATTTTTGTATTTGCATAGCTTTTTTTCGGTGCATATACTCATTCAAGAAAGCAGAAGATGGAGCCTCACATTTTCAGAGATCTGGGAAAAACTTTCTGTTATGCGTTTGCTGAGACAATTGGATGTTTCTACAAAGTACCACTTAGAATTCTGATTTGGTTTTGAAGAACTTGAAAAGTCTACATTGAATATTTAAAGAAAATTACTTTGCCTCCCACAATATTTGATTTAGAGCCATTCATTAAGGCTAGTGCAATGCAGAAAATTGTATTTTAAAGTTTCATCCCAAAATAGGCCAATAGTGTTTTCCATGAACACTTTCCTTATTAGGTAAAAGTATGCTAATCTCTAATAATAGGTATATTTAATAAAATTGGTTATTGTCTATATTTTAGTTACTGTCATAAACTAGTTTCTCTTTCTGCTACTGGTTAACAGGATAACCTATGAATGAAGGATATTATTACCCTGTCTAGCAAGCAAAATATTTGTATTTATTCACTTATCACCAAGAAGATTTACAAACTGTTGCCAGTGTAAACAATTTCTCTCTCACTATTTCAGCAAATAAAACTAGTTTATTCACATTTAATATTTATTTTTAATCTCCAAATTATCATTAACTGTTTTTTTTCCTGGCCTTTTCTAAAATGTTTTCTTTTTTATATGTTTGAATTTTTTAAAGATATGTTTATTTTGCCCCGATAGTATCCTTCCATCCCTCTCCCCGCTTATGTACTTATTATATATCACCTATATAGCAAGTATTATCTTATATTAATCACTTATCTGAGGGAATTATGCTGAGATATCATTTCCCTTATTTTATGTGTAAGGAAACTAAAACTTTAAAATGTTCATTAATTCATTGTGATAGCGTGACCAGAAAATGAAAAGGTCAAGATTTTATTCTATTCCCCTGGGTAGCTCCCTTTATAAGATTTCTGACAGAAGTTTAGCTCTCCTTATGTATAATACTGATCATGAGGGTGATATATATTTTCATCACATTGTTCTACCAAGTACTAAACAATAGCCCACCCTATTAAACCATACTGAGTATTGCAGTTAATAGATTGTGATGTAACAGTCCTTTTACATATTTATTTCTATACTTTGCTGGAGATTTTAATTTTCTTCTTTTCATTTCTGGCACGGTGTTTGGTACAGAGAATACATTTATACATAATGCCACTAATGTGTGTCTTCCTTACCCATGATGAGGACGAGAAAAAATGAACAGGGCTAGCAAGCTGGGATAATCCTTTATACCAGCTGATTGGAAACAAAAAATTAGTTGGTTTAATTGCAGCATTTATGTAAATATATGTTACAAGCATACCACAAAGGTGATGATTATATATGTAAAATGTTACTTTCTTCTGCTATACGAAGTCCTTGTAATGCTAATAAGCCTACTATTATTTATATTCATTCCAGTATTACCTTAATTTCTGAAGCAACATAGTTTCTGTCTCAGTCTTTTCTTAATAATACCGTTGGCACTCACTGCATTCTGTAGTTCTGGTTAACAGGATATAATCTTGTAGAAATAGAATGCATATTCCATGATGAGCTATATCCCAGATGTATATGTCTAGATGTTTATATCTGTGTCTATCTATAAATTACTTCTTTACAGTCTATTCTGTGCCTTTCTGAATCATTTGTAGAAATCATCAATACTTACCTCGGCTAACATTTTGACTCAAAAATGATGACATGACTATGGAAGGTCCACGTCTCAATGGAATGCTAATCAAATGTCATGAGTTGTCAAAATGAAATGATTCATTTAGCTTAGGGATGGATGCCAACAACTTTGCTGAAATGGATTATAACCTTTTGATGATATTTGCTATAGCACAAATGGCTTCCCTGGTGGCTCCGTTGGTAAAAAGTCCAACCACAATTCGGGAGACCTGGGTTCGATCCCTGGGTCAGAAATATCTCCTGGAGAAGGAAATGGCAACCCACTCCAGTATTCTTGCCTAGAGAATTCCATGGACAGAGGAGCCTGGTGGGCTACAGTCCATGTGGTTACAGAGTCAGACACAACTAAGTGAGTAGCTTTCACAGTACAAAAGGTCTTACTTATCGCTGCTTTTGCATTTTTAAATTATGTCCATAAATGGAAGAATACGAGATTGAACCATTGCAGAGGAGTTGTAGGAAACAAGAATATTTTAGGGATGAATCAGGGAGGAGTAAGGAATCCACAACAAAATAAAAACAGTTAACTGAGTTTAGAGAAAGCAGTGAGCTGCACAGAAAGAAGCATGGGGCACAGTGATACCAGGAACCCTGGTGGGGCACAGTGTGGATCCTTGAGCACAGTGATACCAGGAACCCTGACCCTCGCATAAGTCTCCATGTGCAGTGTGTGGCAGGGGCATCAGCCGGCAGAGGGAGAGAGTGTGTGTGCACAGGCCTGTGTGTGATGCTGTGGTCTGGAGTGAAAACAGCATTTCCATGATGGGGAGCTGACACCTCAAGTGGAGAAACCAGGTCGTTTGACAAAGGTCTTTGAAAATCTGGGGACAGACACTAAAAGAAGCAGCTTAGAGAGGAAGTGCCTTGCCTCTGAGCCTGGAAAATAGAGAGGATTGTGGAAGTTGCTATTTTTTTTAAATTAAAATCTATAAAGCTATTTACTGTTAGACTCTGTACCATGCCTAACTCAGATAAAGATTAAATCTTTTTATATAGGCTTTAGTTCCTGAAACACTTTTTTCCTCCTCAAAGACTGAGCCTCCTGTTTAAATGATCCAGAGTCCATTTAGGAGGGTCTCCCCGGAATATTTCTTGGGGGTCTCATCCCCACATAAGCAGAAATGACTGCAGGCAGCTAGCTCTGCTCCAGAGTGCCAGTCTCAGAGGGTTCATCCGCCAGGGCATGGGGGTGCCTTTGGGGAATCACCACAGGGAGTGCCCAAGAGTCATGAGGCATCACAAACCATCCCAAGAGTATTGAAAATGGCACTTGTTCAGAAGACATCTCATTCTGACCTGACACTTCCCCACAGCTGTGGCATCTCTGGGCCTAGAAACCTTTGTAGGATGGGACAGTATTTAAATGTTCAGATTCTGGACCTCAGTTGCCTTCATTCAAGTCCTGTTACTCTACTTCCTAGAAGTGCCTCACTTTCTTTATCTGTAAAATGCGAAAAATAAAAAAAGAATCCCTCCTCGTAAAATGATAGTGAGGATTAAAGGGCAGGATACCCATAAAGACTTAGTAGCTGGTACAGTAAGTTTTTAGTATATCTTAACATAATTACTGTCAGTAAAAGTTACAGACGTTTCTGCTACTCAGACTATTTATGATAGTCAGTGTGGTGTGGGAAAGTGAACATTTGAAATACTTCTGTGGGGAGTAGGGAAGAGTCGACTAGAAAAACTGAAGGGTTTCTGGGGGGAGATAAGGCTGCAGTTGAGGTTATGTTTATAACTTTTTTCCCAACAGTGCTTGGAAAACTCATTTCAGAAATGGTGGTTGGTTGTATATTCAAGGTTGCAGATTTTTGCTAGGTGGTTAAAGCTGAAAGAAAAAGGAGGAATGGAGTTGTGAGTATTAGTGGGATGGAAAGAAGTCTAGATCACAAAATCTGAGGAAGTTCTGGAAGGTCCCGAGGCCAGCGGGGCTCACTTGAGGAGCTTCCCTTGAGGGTGTGTATTGGAGCCCACCCAGTGGGGCAGCCACCTAGCCTCACCAGGAACTCTGAAGATTCTCCAGTGTCGTGTGACAGCCTGAAAGATGAATCAGGAAAACGTGTTTCGGTGGCGGGGGGCGGGGGGGAGGGGGTCAGGTAATTGGATCTGTTCACAGTATCAGGCGTAACTGTGTTGTGCCTGTTTAGTCACTCTCTTGAGCTCTGGTTTCCAAAGCCAGATTATGCACAGATCTTTATGCCTTCAGGCTTCCCTGGTGGCTCAGAGGGTAAAGCATCTACCATCTACCCGCAATGCAGGAGACCGGAGTTCAATCCCTGGATTAGGAAGATCCCCTGGAGAAGGAAATGGAAAGCCACTCCAGTATTCTTGCCTGGAGAATCCCACGGATGGGGGAGCCTGGTAGGCTACAGTCTGGGGTCACGAAGAGTCGGACATGACTGAGCGACTTCATTTTCTTTTCTTCTTTATTCCTGTATTTTCTAATGTGCATGCACATCCAAGTCAGCTGGTGAGAACACTGGTTGAAAACTTCACCTCCAGAAGTTCCTTCCAGGAGGTCTGGTCAAGGGGCCCAGGAATTAGCAGTGTTAACAACACCATCCCAGGTGGAGTCAAGCTGCGGTTCCTGGGTTCCCACTTGGAGAACAAGGAACTTGTGACTCTCTTGGGTGGGTGTCTCCTCCGGTTGGGTGACCTTGCAGAATCCAGATGTTAAAAGCAGGGCTGTACTGGGCATTTCTACAAGAAAGGGTGGGACATTTGTTTGCTTATACCCTGCTTTCTCAGAGGGGAAGGAACAGCCTCCAGGAAAAGGAGGTATGTGATTGATGATAAACAAACACTGCAAATCTAATAACAAGAAGGAGAAAAACAAAATAGAAGACATCTCAGAGGACCAGTACTGCCTGCCCTGACAGATGAGAGCAGAAGCAGGGGTCTCGGTGGTACACCTGGGAGGCACAGAGCAGGGCTGCCTCCAGCACCACCATCATACCGGGGCCCACGCCACCCCTCCAGGAGGTGGATCGGGGTTCCCCTGGAGGGTGCCCAGCAGGTGTGCCAAGGAACCCACAGCTCTCCTCTGGGTTCCAGCACCTCCTGGGTGATGGGAACGCAGCCTTGAGTGCTGGTGCCCAGCCAGGGGACTGCACCAGGGTCTAGATCCAGGCATGGGCGCTTCCCAGGGGCCACAAGGAGGCTGAAAGTTCTGTATCTGAGACGCAGTCAGGGTCCTCGTGAGTCTCCTCATGCAGGGAAGCCACGCTAGCCGTCCGCAGCAGGTTGGGCTGCCCCATGGCTTCCCACCCACGTGCAGGATAAATCCCCCTTTCCACTTCCGGCATGGAAAATGCTCTTTTTCCATATGAAGATGGACTTGTTTGTTTTGAGTCTAGCTGATGAGAGAATGCGTGTGAAACCATCATTTCTAGAATTGATGAGACCTTCACTTTGCAGACGAGGTGCCCTGTCTGCGACCCCTGGGCACCAGGCTGCCCGCCGGGGGGCTCCCAGGCGCCGGCCAGTCCCGTGGGGCTGCCTGTGACTCCCCTGCAGGCATAATAGACCAACATCTGTCACTCAGCCTCTTGCAGGAAATGCCTTCCACTCCTTTTCCTTTAATTGTCTGTGTATGTGAATGAGTGTGTGTGTGTGTTGTCTCTTTCACTCTGTGACACTATGGAAAATAAAACTGTCCAGAGCCAATAATATTTTCATCAACATCATTATTACTAATAAATCAAGAAGTTCTCTTTAATGCTTTCTTCAGGGTTCACATGCCCTCTAGGTAGGTATAAACTTTTAAATGATAAAATGCCTGAGATAAGGTATAGTTTTTCATTTGAACTTAATTTTCTATTTTATCTCATCTCTTTGCCTTTACATGTTCAGCGTTCAGTTCAGTTAAGTTGCTCAGGCATGTCTGACTCTTTGCAATATCATGGACTGCAGCACACCAGGCTTCCCTGTCCATCTCCTACTCCTGGAGCTTCTCAAACTCATATCCATCGAGTCAGTGATGCCATCCAACCATCTCATCCTCTGTCGTCCCCTTCTCCTCCCACCTTCAATCCTTCCCAGCATCAGGGTCTTTTCAAATAAGTCAGATCTTTGCATCAGATGGCCAAAGTATTGGAGTTTCAGCTTCAACATCAGTCCTTTTAATGAATATTCAGGACTGATCTCCTTTACGATGGACTGGTTGGATCTCATTGCAGTCCAAGGGACTCTCAAGAGTCTTTTCCAACACCACAGTTCAAAAGCATCAATTCTTTGGTGCTCAGATATCCTTGTAGTTGAACTCTCACATCCATACATGACTACAGGAAAAAACCATAGCCTTGATAAGATGGACCTTTGTTAGCAAAGTAATGTCTCTATTATGCTGTCTAGGTTGGTCATAACTTTTCTTCCAAGGAGCAAGCATCTTTTAATTTCATGGTTGCAGTCACCATATCCAATGACTTTTGAAGGCCCCCAAAATAAAGTCAGCCACTGTTTCCACTTTTTCCCCATCTATTTGCCTTGAAGTGATGGAACCGACTTTCTACCATAAGGGTGGTGTCATCTGCATATCTGAGGTTATTGATATTTCTCCTAGCAATCTTGATTCCAGCTTGCGCTTCATCTAGCCAAGCATTTCTCATGATGTACTCTACATATAAGTTAAATAAGCAGGGTGACAATATACAGCCTTGACATACTCCTTTTCCTATTTGGAACCAGTCTGTTGTTCCATGTCCAGTTCTAACTGTTGCTTCCTGACCTACACACAGATTTCTCAAGAGGCAGGTCAGGTGGTCTGGCATTCCCATCTGTTTCAGAATTTTCCACAGTTTCTTGTGACCCACACAGTCAAAGGCTTTGTCATAGTCAATAAAGCAGAAGTAGATGTTTTTCTGGAACTCTCTTGCTTCTTTGATGATCCAGCATGTGTTGGCAATTTGATCTCTGGTTCTTCTGCCTTTTCTAAACACAGCCTGAACATCTGAAAGTTCATGGTTCATATACTGTTGAAGCCTAGATTGGAGAATTTTGAGCATTACTTTACTAGCATGTGAGATGAATGCAATTATGTGGTAGTTTGAACAGGTTTTTTTTTTTTCCCCAGCATTAGGAAATCCATACAGAATATAATGTAAGCATGATAAATTTTGATGGTCAATAATATTGCTTTATCAAATAAAGTAAAACAATAGAAATTGAAGTTGTATTTTTAAACTTTTAAAGTGTTGCACATTTACATTTCAATAATAATCAAAAAGGAAAAATAGATGTCCCTCACCTCATAAGACAAGCAGCACTCATTTACCCCCAGCAGTGTTTTTGAATCTTAAAGATGAAGTATATTCAGAGAGACGTATAAGTCTAGTGAAATATGTAGCACAGCTTGGAAAAAGTCGTATCTTTTCTTTCTTGTTCATTTTTGTTTTTGAATCTGAATCTTTCTGAGGCTGTTATGTAGAGGAATCAAATCCAGTTACTAGCTAGAAATCGTGTCTGCTGAGATGATTCACACTGTGTTTCTGTGGTTTACTTGGACTCATCTCTAAAGAAAACTTTCTTTTTTTTTTAATTGAAGTGTGATTGATTTACAATGTTGTGTTAATTTCAGGTGGACAGAATGTGTATCATTTTTTTTCAGTTATATATAATATATACATACATATATTCTTTTTCAGATTCTTTTCCCATTGGTGATTGCAAAATATTGAGCATAGTTCCCTGTGCAACAAAATAGGTCCTTGTTGGTTGTCTGTTTTATGTATAGCAATGTGTAACTGTTAACCCCAAATTCCTAATTTATCCCTCCCCTTCTTTCCCCTTTGGTGACCATAAGTTTGTTTTCTATCTGTGAGTCTATTTTTCATTTTTAAAGAAGTTCATTTCTGTCTTGTTTTCAGATACCACATGTAAGTGATATTATATGGTATTTATCTTTCTCTGTCTGACTTACTTCACTTAATATGATAATCTCTAGGTGCATCCATGTTGCTGCAAATGGCAGCATTTTATTCTTTTTATGGCCAAGTAGTATTCCATAGTGTAGATGTACCACATCTTCTTTATTCATTCCTCTGTTGATGGACACTTAGATTGCTTCCATGGCTTGGAATGGTGAATGCTATGGTGAATTCACTATGTCTTGTGAATGGTGCTGCTATGAACACTGGGGTGCATGTATCTTTTCAAGTTAAAGTGTTCTCTAGGATTTATATGTGTAGCAAAGTACGAGGAACGTGTCAGTGTTCTTTCTGCCTTAGTGTTCTTTCTCCATCTTTCTATTTTTTGAATTGATAGATCCTGTTTCTGCTTTCCAGTCTCAGCATCATCAGTGTTTCAATCCCGTTAATAATTAAGCACAGATTAAGTCTCTCTCTGTTGGGGGTTTCTCAGCACCCATAACTCAGTGACAATTAGTACTCTTTGCTGATTATAGCACTAGAGGTCTAGCCGCTGTATAGTTTGTGTAATGTGAGGATTTAATATATACCTGTGTCCTTATTAGGGTTTACAGTCATTTGTTTCTTTAGAAGTTGCCTTTCTTTAGCTGAACCATGTTTCTTGTCTCTGTGAACCCTGTTACAGAAAGTGAAAATGTGAATTCCTCAGTTGTTTCTGAGGGGTGTCTGCTCTGTCTCAGTTGTGACCCCATGGACTACAGCCCACCAGCCTCCTCTGTCCATGGGACTCTCCAGGCAAGAGTACTGGAGTGGGTTGCCATTTCCTTCTCTAGAGTATCATCCAGATCCAGGGATCAAACCCAGATCTCCCTCATTGCAGGCAGATGCTTTACTGTCTGAGCCACCAGGAAAGCTCCCCAAATGCTGGAGTGAGAAGCCGTTTCCTTCTCCATGGGATCTTCCTCACTCCGTTACAGAGGTGGGAGAAATTAAACCACATGGCTCTCTGATGGCAGAAAGCAGTGTTCAGTCACAGCAACCAGAAGGTCCTGCGTTTCTGGGAAAGTGTGGCTTCTGGAACGGTTCCTGGATGTCCTCATGGAACCTGCCAGGCTGCAGCCCCCAGACCTCCCAGTTCACTGCGTCACCAGAGCAGATCTGGGGCTATGAGGCTTGTTACCCTGTGCGGTGCAGAGGTCCCTAGATTCTGTCAAATATGCTGTGTCATCAGAATCTTTGGACAGACGATAGACACTGGAGCCTGGCTGGTGATTCCTGATTGTGGTTTAGACAGTTCACTTCCTCTGTCTGTGTCTTGCTTTTTTCATTTTTATACCAAAGCCATTTATCACTGCTCTTTTTGGATGGTGGTGAGCATCCTCAGTGATTACTAAGGTGCACAGTTTGGAGGATAGCATGACTTAAACAGACATCACTTCCTTCCTCCTCTTGGCTAGAAAAGGCCCTCGAACTTGACATGGAAGCTACCTCATGATGAGTAAATCCTTAGGCAACCAGAAGAAGTCAGAAAATGTAAGTCAAACCAACACAGTTCTTCCACTAAGTAGTTGAGACAGAATCAGATAAGAAATTAAAAAGTCACCATGACTGCAATCAAGTCTGTATTTCAGAAAAATGACTGAATTAGCAAAATGCTGTGATAGATATTCCTGATATCCTATGTTACAAAATAGTATGTCTACATCTATTATTTGTTAATCTATTTTTACAAAATTATTGAACAGAAACATTTACAGTCCCAGAAAATTGAAGCAACACAGTTTAGGTGTTCTGTAGCTCAGCTGGTAAAGAATCCACCTGCAATGCAAGAGACCCTGGTTCAATTCCTAAGTCAGGAAGATCCCCTGGAGAAGTGAAAGGCTACCCACTCCAGTCTTCTTGCCTGGAGAATTCTATTGACAGAGGAGCCTATTAGGCTACAGTCCATGGGATCCCAAAGAGACACGACTGAGCAACTTGAACTTTCTTTCACTTTCATAATTAAAAGTCATTTTTAATAGAGCAATATATATATGCACTATTAAATGGCCTTCAAAGTCAATAGTTCTTTAATATAAAGTTGGGTAGTGTGAGTCACAATTTTGCAGTTAAAAGTCTATGTAGCAGTTTAGATTGCTTGTGAAACAAGGGTAAAAATTTAGAGAAATTGAAAGGTTTTTGTTTTTCTCTAAGCTAATTTTAATTTTTATTCAAAAATTAAATTAAAATAGAAAGTGACTATACGCTATAGTTTTATCATCATATGTTTATTCAACTTGATACTGCCTTACCCTTGCTGTCATTTCATGCTACACTGAAAAGAGTGTCAGAAACAAAACCACTCCTACTTTTTAAGTAAAAAATCTTGGCTTGATTCTTTCAGAATTCCCACTTCTACTCCCCTCCACCTCCCCCATTTTTTTTTAAAACTAGATATTTATGCATATGATTAGTTCTATTTTTAAAAGGATAAAAGATGGATTCCACTTTAGATGCTTCCTTCATTTCTATTAACAAATCTGCCAAGATTCTAATTGCTTGTCGTACACTGAGAACTATCAGAGTCACGAGAACCAAGTATAGCGCAGCGACCCTTGGACCCTTGAGCAGCATGCTGGGTATGCAAACGTGTCATTGAAAGCCCATCGACACGCAGACTCCAGTAAGGAATTGAGCCTCTGCCGTGTGTCTGGGATATTAAACGAGCGCCTTGAAGAAGTAAACTGCGAGAACCTTCTCACATTTCATGTGTACTTTGCCCATGGCAGCTCATGAAAAGTGATATTATGGCGCACATTTCGGGGCAAACAAGCATGGAAGGCCTCCATGAAATGACAAGTCGTTTCAAGCTTCATGCCCACCAGCACCAGCCTCCTGTGTGGCCTGAGGATACTAAACCAGCGAGTTTCAAAACAACAGGGATCCCCTTCCTTCCTCTGCCAGGTGTGAGGGCTCAAAGGGCAGGGGTGAGACCTAAGGAGGAAGAGCAAAGAGATCAACAGCTGAACAGACAGGGTCAGCGTTTTTGCAGTAGTTGAATGAACGATATTTTGTGCTTTGATAGTAAGTATTTAAATACTAAATTATTTAAAACACAAAATCATTGCAGTTGAAATAGCAGAAGTATATAGAATAAAAGTGAAAGCCTCCCTTTATTTTAAACCTCTCCATATGTTGCCAGTGTTTCTGTGGGTCTTCCAAGACATTTTCTACACACAAACATACCCAAATATGTAGGGATTTTGTTTTTTTAATTGCAAGCTGCATTATCGGATGCTGTGTTAGTCAGTTTAAGTAGCTATAAGAAAGTATCAGAGATTGGAGTCTCAAACAGCAGATGTATGTTTTCTCACATTTCCAGAGGTGGAGGGGGGCATCCAAGGTCAGGGTGCTGGCGTTGTTGGTTCCTGGTGAGGTGGTCCTCCGGTTTGTGGACCGTCTAGCCATGCTCAAGTCTCCTAATCTGCGGTGTTTTGTTGTAGCAGCTGAAGCAGACTAAAACTGGTGTCATGAACACAGACTCTCTCTTTGGCACCCAAACATGTGAGGGCGTCAGCGTTTCAACACCCCTGTCCTCTGAATGGAAGTCCTTTCTGAAAACTAGTCATCACCATCATTTACGGTGACTGCTGGTAGCTGTCATGACCCGCGAGTATTGTAATAGGCTGCCAAGAGAGTGGGTCGGAGGACAATGATTTATAACTCATCCAGTGCATCATTTATTAAGACTCTCATAACTCTGGAATTACAGCGCACTGCCCCTGCTTTTATTTACTTTGTGGCAAACATGTTCAGCTGGCAACATCCTTGTCCAGGCTCCTGGTACTCTGAAGGATGAGCAGGGAGGACAGCGATGCGTCAGGGAGAGCTCCACTGTCAGCTGGGCATCTCTGGGTGCCACCGGCTCTTAGAAGTGAAAAGAAGCCCGACAGAGACCTCCCAGAGACTGAAGGGGCCTTCCAGAACCCCCTGCAGCAGTTTAAATGGATGGTAGATGGAGAAGGAGAGAGAGTTTCTGTCTGTTGTCCTCAGCTTAGATTCAACAGACTTGCTTTCATTTTGCTTTATTTTTTTGTGGTATATTTCAATTTTATTTCATTGCTCTTGTTTGAATGTTGTCGGCATCAATAAACTATGCTCAAGCGACATCTTTGTTCCCCTAGAATTAAATGCTTTCTTCAGTCACCGAACCTTCTGTTAACATTTTTTTTTTTTTACCAATTTGTACTAGAAACGATCTCATGAAGAAACAAAGCAAACACTGACATCAGCCAGTGGAATCTTTCTGTGCAGATCATTGACCTGTAGAAACTTAACCAGAGCAAAGCAAAGGTGTTAGAGGATACTTTGACAGACATTTTTCCTTTATGTCCTACAGTCATATTTGTAAAAGTGGGGGTAGAAGTATACTCGATTCCTACCAGATTGACACATGGTGCAAGGTTCATCCAGGACACAGTGTTCCGTTTTGCAGTGAGGCTCTGGGATGGCCCCTTAGTGAACCTTTAACGTCTTAGCCAAGAATGTAGAGTCCCTTGTCAGCTGGGTGTTTTTGGAGGTGTCACCCTGCATGACATCTTTCTGACATAAACAAGTAAGTAACACATCAGTACTCTCTAATAAATACTTCTGATGTCTTTGAAAAGGAAAATTAATTTAGAAGCAAAAAATTTGAAACAAAAAACAAAAATTTTTTTTAAGTTTCCAACTCTGAATTTATGAACTATGGGGTGATTGAGTGGTAGGGAGAAGTGAGCATGAACCATCTGAAACTGTTAAGAAAATGTTGTATAATTTTATACTTGTATTTGTGTTGTAGGAGATGATACAAAGCTTTCATATAACATTCTTTTCCGACTAGGAAGAAAATGTTGAAAAAGTAGACATAAGTCAAAAGCATTAAGCTATAAAAGCTGGAGAGAAATGGCGGATCATTGAAAGCTGAGATTTCCTAGTATATGTGCAGGAGAAATCAGGCTTAAAGAGAAAGTGAGAGCAATGTAAATCTGAACAGTACTGCTGACTCTTTCTGCAGGTGAAATGAGTTTTCCTCAGAACAACATAAAAGTCATTTCTATGGGCTGAAATTAGAGGTAGAAAAATTAGTACACAAGTTTTGGGGAAATGATGGATAAATCAATTAAAATGTGTCTGGTTACCCAATTTGTCTTATTCTGTTTTATTTTATTCTTATTCTCTCTGGATACTGAATTTCATTATTTAGCCAAGTGATCCAGAAGAAAGCACACACTTGCATATTTAGATCTTATTATGCTAAAGTACTTTTTTCAACTCCATCATCCCTGGTATATTGGAGGAAAATTGTTTCTTTCTGACCACTGGGTAACTTGAAGTTTCAATATAGCATGAATATAGTTTGTCTAAGGAGAAGGCAATGGCACCCCGACTCCAGTATCCGTGCCTGGAGAATCCCAGGGATGGTGGAGCCTGGTGGGCTGCCATCTATGGGGTTGCACAGAGTCGGACACGACTGAAGCAACTTAGCAGAAGCAGCAGCAGTTTGTCTAAGCCATTCTACTCAAAACAGATCAATTTTATTTAGTCCTTGTTGGGGCTCTTCTATTAAGTATTACTCCCAAGATTCTTTTCTTGATAGTTTATTTATTTTTTTTCCATCTCCCTGTGATGCATATTGCCTGGAACAGGATTTTAATATAGTAAAAATGAAGATAATTTTCTTTTTCTATCCCCACTTTCTTTTTACCCTACTCTGTTAAGTTCTATCGAAACCTGTCTGTGTAGTCCACCCCTCGGTAAAGGGGTTCCCTGGGAGGCGCTAGCGGTAAAGAACTCCGTCTCCTCCCCTCCTCTGCTTCCTCCTTCCCTTTTACTCTGCTCCCCTTCCCTCCCCTTCCTTCTTTTCTTCTTTCTCCCTCTCACCTATATCTTGTTCGCTGATATTTCCATCAGTGCTACTTGTACTGCGATTCTCAGTCCATGGTTTGCAGAGATTTGATGAGAATGTTACTCTCGAAAGTTAGGATTTAGGAAGATGAGACGAGCGCCTCCTTTTATTCCTCGCGCGGGCGTGTGCTCCTGGAGTCCTGCTTCTGGTGTGCTATTATCATATGTCACCGGGATGGCAGCAGCTCGCGGCGGAGGGCCGTGTGCGGTCACGCGACGCCGTCCTCCCGAGGGTCCCAACGACGCGGACGGCTCCGCGGGGTCCTCCCGCACGCGCTTGGGGATGACGGATGCCGGCCTCCAGGGAGTTCCAGGCCATCACTGTGGTCTCCTCGTGTGTGCGGCGCGAGTCACGGGGACTCTCAGCTCTTCGTAAAGCAGTTGCTTATGAAGACAAGTCTGCGGGTGCTACTTCGTGATTTAAAAATTAGCCCTGGAATCGATCATTTCTGTGCACACAGAATTTTAAGGGGCTTGAAATATCCATTTCGTGCGTAACCATTATCCAGTGCTTTAAACAAAACCGCAGCAAAAAGATGTGCATCAAGACGTTTTCTCTTGCAGGAGGAATGGTTTGCATGAGAGGACTTTATGCTCCGCAGGTTGTCCCTGTGAGAAGCTACGCTCATTGTTCTCCGTGTGCACGTCTGTTCTGTGAATTGGTGCTTGTGGGAACTGATGGAGGCTCCGTGTGAAATACCAGTACCATGCCTGCTGATGGTTTATTATCGTCGTTACCCGAACTGCCCTGGTCACGCTGCAGCCCACGCGGACGTGCCTCCCCGGGATGTGCGGGGTTGGTGGGCAGCTCTGACGCAACCTCTACTGTTGTCGGTGTTATGTAAGCCCTTCTGCTGGATCTCTGAACCAGAGCTGTCCATATAAGACTGAGGAGCACAGCCGGTTTTCGTTTTGCTCACAGCTTTTAGGGTCCATGTGTGTCCGACCTGAAGGAGCAGAGGACTTCTCTGAGCCCTCTGGCCTTGGATGCTGCGTGTTGGCCTTGAACTGAGTTCCCTGAGAGCTTCACCCCAAGCTCCCAGGTCTCCAGCTGCTGTAACAGGCAGATTGTCCAAGCTGACAGGTGCTGTACCAGTAAGCACACACCAGATTTTCATCTTGTTATCAAATATCCGTTAAAACCACACTTTACATAGGCATCATTATATTGACTAAATTATTAACATTAATTTCACCCCATTCTGTTCAAAGTATCATGTGACTTCTACAAAGGTGTAGATTTCATAACTGACTCACATCATAGTCCCACTGAGCAGGGCTTGTTTAAATGAAATAGAAAAACACTCAAACTGACTCCATTTTCCTTTTCTTCTTAAATTCTATAGAACTTTAAGACATCAGCGAAATATCTTATGTAATATTTACCAAAGAACTTTTGTGCTGGTCCAATATAGTGTATGGATGTGTGTGTGTGTGTGTGTGTGTGTACATGCTTAGGTATCATGGACCCTTCATGTTAGAATTTTACGGAAGCTCCAGAGTATTTTTCCACTTGCAGGAACATAGGCAATAATACTTTGACTTTTCAGGCTCAAGATCCTGGTCACTCCTTTGACCCAGAAGGCTGACCCAGGGTCCCCTGCATGCCCATGGAGCAGAGGCAGGAGGTCTGTCCTCACCAAGTATCCTTGTAATCAACATTGATACAAGGGGAGCCATCACCTCCCTCTCCTCCAGGTATACCCTTGCATTCAAGACTCAGCATTTGTTCTTCAGTCTTTCCAACACCCCAAGACATCTGGCCTGTCTCTGGAGAAACGGTAGCACTGCACCCCGATGCTGTCTGCCCCCTTACATTTCCTTGCAGTAATCAGGGCCTGTGCCTGCTTCAGATCACAGGGTGAGGACAGAGGAATGGTTTCTCTTCTGAGCTGAAGCCTAGAAGAGCCAGCTTAGGGCCATGTAGTCCTCTCTTGACCTGTATTGGTGCTCGAGGGTCATGCCACAAGGTGTTATGGCCTCCGCAGACTGGGAGCCTTTGTAACTGAGGATGAATGCACCTTCTATGCTTTGGAGACACAGCTTCAGTGAGAAGAAAGCTATTGTTTTACTGAAGCATAGGAAGGTGCTGATTTTCCCGTGCATGGGTTAGCCTAGCGTTGTCTCAGTTCAGTTCAGTCGCTCAGTCATGCCCAACTCTTTGCAACCCCATGAACCTCAGCACGGCAGGCCTCCCTGTCCATCACCAACTCCCGGAGTCCACCCAAACCCATGTCCATCAAGTCAGTGATGCCATCCAGCCATCTCATCCTCTGTCGTCCCCTTCTCCTCCTGCCCCTAATCTTTCCTGGCATCAAGGTCTTTCTAGCCTGGTGGAAATGCCTCTCCATCAGATCAGAACCCACGTCCCGACTGTAACCTGGACCCCTCCCCTCTGCTCTAGCCCGCCTAGAGCACGTGCCACCTATTGATACCCCTGTCAGGTGATCACTGATCATCTTTGTTTGTTACCGTCTTTCTGTGCCCGTCCCCCATAAGACAGACCTTCATGAGGGCTGCGACTCTCTTGGGCACATAGCGGTATTCGGTAGGTATTTCTTAATTGAGTAAATTATAATGAGTTTAACCCATATCCATGCCCATCCCCCCAAAATGCTTTCCTATAGACCAGTTTCTTATACATAGTTCTGCTCTTAAAGTACACCTGAATTCTGAGAGCATTTCAGAAGTATTATATGATTAATTTAAAGCCACAAAAGCAATGAAATTAAGTGAAAATTAAAATTCCAACCTTATAATTGAATGTGGCCCTACATGGATACTGAGGGCTCCCTTTGACATTCATGTCAGCTTGTTGCCCTTGGCATTTAACTCAGGATGTATACTTCACCCACAGAGATGGACATCTGATTTTCAGTCTTACATTATTGGTGATTGTGTGTTTCATCTAGGGAGCTGAGAGCACATTAAAACACACTCGCTGTCTTAACTTTAAATTTCCTTGCCATCCTGAGTTGAAATTAGACCCTTAGCATTTCTATAATGTAGTTTTTAATTGAATTGCTTTTTTTCCCCATGCACAAGTGTTCTATTATGATAGAATTGGCAGGATCACAGCAGCTATGAGCAAACTTGTTTAAACTACTGTTCTATAATTCTCACTCACTGTGGGATTGATCTTAATGGATGGAAAAGAAAAAAATATAACTAAAAATGTAAGGCTAAGCACTCACAGGTTTTGATCTAAAGGAAGCATTTAAAGACCTTCTTTGTATAGGTCATCACACAGCAAACAGTCCCCCAGATTATGGTGCAGGATTGTACGTTTCTTCTGGTTCTTAGCTGGTTATTGGCAAGTTGGTGGCTGGCTCTTCTGTGAAACTGATGAGAAATGTAATTCCTGTTCTTCAGTCATCAAGTCGTGTCTGATTCTTTGCGATCCCATGGACTGCAGCACATAGGGCCTCACTGCCCCTCACCATGTCTCAGAGTTTTCGCAAGTTCATGTCTATTGAATCAGTGATGCCATCCAACCATCTCATCCTCTGTTGCCCTCTTTTCCTTCTGCCTTCAATCTTTCCCAGCATCAGGATCTTTTCCAGTAAGTTGGCTATTCACAGCAGGTGGCCAAAGTACTGGAATTTCAGCTTCAGCATCAGTCCTTCCAGTGAGTATTCAGGGTTGATTTCCTTTAGGGTTGATTGGTTATAATGTTGCTTGTTTACTATTCCTTTGCTCAGCTCTTCTCTGTACAAAACAAAGGAGCCCAATTCCATTCCCTCTGATCTAAAATGTTCTCATAGAATGATTTCGCACATTAATAACTCAACAGAAAAGTCACTTCTGAGAAAAGTTGTAAATTGTAAGGCTAAGCACTCACGGGCTTTGATCTAAAGGAAGATGGTGGGAACTGACTCTATGAAAGCAAACATAAGCAGGTAGAATGGAGCAGATGCATCAGCATAGATGTGTGCATATGCTGTGACCACACTGGAGGTACAGGAGGGACCCCCACTCAGAATTTGATTTGAATGTCTAGACTGGCAATGCTCCCCAAGGGGCAGGAAAAGTTTTATGAATCACATACTTGAGGTCTCAGAGGAGAGAAGAGCGGACATCACCAGCTCGTCCAGGATCTGTCATGATTCCTGGGTGGGGGACCTGAGCAGGTCCCCCATGCAGGCAGGGGCTCTGTGATCTGAACCTTCTGCTGACACCAAAGGAGCAAACAGAAAGGACTTCTTGCCCGCTTGTTGAGAAGTGGGCCAGAGGATGAAGAGGGACATGTGAGGCTTCACAGTTCTTATATAGTCAGCCAAACATAAAAAAATGGAGTCAGGCTCCATTATAGAGAAAGTGTGCCTTGTACAACCACGTGCATTCAAGTGTAGTAGGAGCTTAGTCTAAACAAACAGAAATTGATCAACAGAAACCTTCATGTTTGTGTACTTAGAACCCAAAAGGGAAGATGGACATGTTAAAATAATAATAATGATGATCGTCATAAGCTGTGACACTAGAGAATGAATTAAATATCAAATGGATGATGACTGGCAAGGACTTACTGGACACGTGTTATAAGAGCTGCTGTGGTGAATGTCCTGATTACTGGCTTATTTTAATTTGGGGAAACAAATCATCAGTGACTTCTGACTTGGGGGAGTGGAGGTCACATCAGCCTTTCCGAGGAGATACCCTTTAATTCATATGTTCTGAAGGACATGTGTGTTGTAGTGGTTGAAGAGTGGAGAACAGGAAACCTGGGCTCGTGTACTGGCCAGTGTAGATGCCCAGAGCATTGGGGTTCCAGCAAGTTCCACAGGGGCGGGAGCAGAAGGTTTCAGGAGGAGGGGGCAGAGCTGGGCATATGGGGAAAAGCGCATTCATCGCAGAAGATCTGTCACCTGACAGCTCTGGGAGGGGTCAGGTCTGTGCAGGAGAGGCGGCTATGGGACTGGTCCTTTCGGTCCTTCTCTTTGGAAGCAAATAGAATAACTTTAGTGATGTGGGAAACATCAGCTTTTCTCACCGTGATTCCTGGGATTAGAGAACTCGCATGATTTTTCATTGAACGTTCACTTCAATTTCTGATCAGGCTGGAGGAATTTGAAGTAACAGAGTTTTAATGACAATTAAAGGTTGTTAAGATTACCTAAAATATATAATCAATGGATCAGAGTAAATGTATTTATATCATATATCAAGTACTTATTACTGTATTGTTTCTCATTTATAATATTTAACCTTTAAAAATTTAAACCACTTTGTTAGATATGGCTGACTTGGAAAAAGCTGTAAATATTTAATGTATGTAACTGAAGGAGTTTGGGAGTAAATATACACTCATGAAGCTAAATGTATTAGGATACCTCTTTTTACAGAGTGTTAGTGTTAATCATTCAGTTGTGTCTGACTCTTTGCAGCCCCACGGACTGTAGCCCACCAGGCTCCTCTGTCCATGAGATTTTCTGGGCAAGAATACGGGAGTGGGTAGCCATTCCCTCCTCCAGGGGATCTTCCTGACCCAGGAATCGAACCCGGGTCTCCCACATTACAGGCAGATTCTTTACTGCCCAAACCACCAGGAGGGAGAGATGAAATTTATAAGAAGTAAAGAATGATTCCCTGATAGTAATTTGAGAGCTGGAATTTTAAACCAAGTCTGCACAGATGTGCGCTTCTTTCTCTCTTGCCATGTATGTATGCCCACTCTAGAAAACAGCTATTACCTGATGTTCAAAGACAGAATCCATTGAATAGGTCTTTTCAGGGCTCAAATTCCAAGGGCATGGCCTCATGAGATAACATTTCTAACCATTTGGGTCAGTTAACGATGCCCTTAAGGAAAAGGTTTAGAATACAGGTATTTTATTTGCTGATTTCACACCTGTGTAAATTGCCAGGGATTTGCCATTTATTTTCAAACTACACTGGTAACCCTGACAGTTGGCATGTGCTGTTACCTCTCAAATAGAGTTAAAGACCCGGATCTTGAGCTAGATTTCTTCTTGACATCAGCAGATTATTCAGGAAGGAAGTACGTGGACGCTGAAAGGGAAAGCTGGTCTTCTGAGCTTGTCATGGACTAGTTAGAATTGAAAAGGCCTGCTGGGACCTATTAGACACATTTTAGAAGAACAGGCTTAGTGAGTGTCCTGATTACTGGAGTATTTTAATTTGGGGCAGAGAAAGGCCAAGAAAGGGAGGTTTTGAGTGGATATGAGTTTTGAGTTGGATTGAATCCTTTCAGGCCTCAGAGTCATCCTCTCCTGATAAGCTGACATTTCAGTGGTCATAAGCCTCCTGGCTGTCACTGGGTTTTCAAAGAATCCTGCCTCACAACTGACAGGCTTGATCTCTGCCTGAGATTAACCAAGGACTTGCTTAAATGTATTATGACAGAATCAGGAAGGACGTTCTCCAGAAGGGTCAACCTCCTGACATTACCAATGTCAACTTTGTGCTGTAGGAAAAAAGACAAAAAATGGATGTATTTATTTATTTATATATACACACACATATACACGTGTGTGTGTGTGTGTGTGTATAAAGCTAAGGTCATGGCTTTGCTAATCATCCTGATAATGCATGCATTATAATGTATGTATGCATTTATAATTTTATAAATATAATTTATATTTATAAATAATATAAATAATTATATAATATGCATTATATTAAGTGTAAACATTTATACATATATAAACATTATATAATTATAATGCATGTATGTATAATTTTAAAAAAACATTACAGAAAAGCAAGGAGCATTTGTCCTAAGTTCAACAAAGTAGAGTCATTCTCTATAGGAAAAGCAACCCAAGAAGCCATTTATGAGATCTGAGTTTTTTGTTTGTTTGTTTGTTTTGTTTTAAGAGGATTTATTTAGGAAAATGCAGAAGGCAATGGCAGCCCACTCCAGTATTCTTGCCTGGAAAATCCCATGGACGGAGGAGCGTGGTGGGCTGCAGTCCATGGGGCCGGACACGACTGAGCGACTTCACTTTCACTTTTCACTTTCATACATTGGAGAAGGAAATGACAACCCACTCCAGTGTTCTTGCCTGGAGAATCTCAGGGACAATGGAGCCTGGTGGGCTGCCGTCCTTGGGGTCGCACAGAGTCGGACACGACTGAAGCGACTTAGCAGCAGCAGCAGCAGCATTTAGGGAAAAAACACCACAGAGGTGAAACTTTGTAAAATCAGAAGGCTCACTCAGCATATCCACATACCTGAAAACAGGACTGGCCATGCCTCTGCCAGAGTGACTTGTGGCAAAGGATGGAATGATAAGACTCAAGGGTCCTCCCAGCCATGTTAAAACTACCTACAGCCGGGTCCCTGGGAGCCTGCGGTAAGTTACTAGGGGAGACGGTGGCTATTGACTAGGTGCTGGGTAACAGCAAGTCAAATGCTGCCCAGGGAGGGGCGTTCTTCATCCACTGTGACCTTACAGACCTCTGTGCCAGCAGCTGTAATCCTAAACCAAAGCTTCCTTCCATCACTCAACCCTGTCTCCTTCCTCCTGTGGGAGGTGGTGGGATGACACCACCATTAGACTCTCATCCATTACAAGGATTCATATTGAGAAAGATGTTTTAAATGACCCAATGCACTATTAAGGTCTTCCTAACTGCTGAGCTGGGATGTTTTCAAATGGACTTTCATAAAACAAAGGAATTCTCTGTTTACCAAATCATCTGTATATTTTGTTTGTTTGTTTTTAATTGAAGGATAATCACAATATTGTGTGGGTTTCTGCCATGCATCTATGTGGATCAGCCGCAGGTATACATATGTTCCCTCCTTCTTGAGCTTCCCTCCCACTCCTCTAGGTTGTCACAGGGCCCCGGTTTGAGTTCCCTGAGTCTGTGTATTTGTTTTTTTATCTGCGGCATTCATGGAGCAGAAGAGAAGCCTGCAGATGGGGGCCTTTGTCTTAGCAGCATCAGAGCGGTGAAGAGACACCGTATGCCAAGTGGACGTGTGCGCCCACCCAACCCGTCCTGGCAGAGCTGTGGGCCAGGGCAGCAGGGCAGCTTCAGGATTGGTCCAGGAGGCCTGGACTGGCTTCACTTCCCCAACTGCCCAAGGAGGGCCCTTTAACAGTGAACTTTGGGTAGCACAGCAGCGATGAGTTGAGTAGAATAGAAAGAAACAAACAAGAATACATTCACACATGTACGTCCATGGGTGTGTAAACACTGACTTACTGGAAGAGTATTGGGTAGTTCTTATGTTAACCATCCAGTCCTTTAAAATCTGGTTGAGTTTGTTAAACAAGATGGACAGATTTGAACTGTGTGAGTCCACCTATATTTGTATGTTTTTCAATAAATATAATGGTACTACACAACTTATGACTGATTTTAGTTGTGGGATTATGGATACATTAGTCGTGGGAGGATATAATGAGGATACACAACCTCATTATAAGGTTGTGAGAAATTTTTTAACTTGAGCAGTTGGAACCCCTAACCCCTGAGCTGTTCAAGGGTCAATTGCAGATTACTGACTGTGCTTAAAATAAGTCCCAAATAGTTGGGTGGATGTTTCTGTCCTGGCCCCTGTCTTCTTTTGTCTCCCTCTGCATATTCCGTGATGCTCAGCTGTTGTGGAGATCAGATGTCTCTCTAGGCACTTTGAGTTGTTCGGCTTTCCCTGTTGTGCTGAGAGAGTGGTTGCAGAGAATGGTCCGCGCTCTCATGGTTTCCATCTTCAAATACACTGACTCTGTTCTTTGTTCCCAGCGTGCAGACATTCTGGTTAAAAAAAAAAAAAAGAGGCTTTCTCAAATCTCTGAGACTTGTGCTCTTACAGTTTTTATTTGTTTTTACTTTATCTTTGTTGGTACTTTTCCCCAGGGCAACAATAAGGGAGTTTATTTGTTAGTAAGAAACAATCCTCTAGCCTGGATGACAATTTGAAGCATCATTTTTTTCATTATCAAAGTCATGATCAGCCTTATCATCATTAGCACCATCGAAACAGTATATCTTGAGCTTTTGCTATCTGCCAGACTGTGCTAATTGCTTTATACATTTTCTCAGTTGATCAATCAACAGTTCTCCAAGATGACCATCTTCACTCATTTCATGGGTGATGAGAATGAGGCTTAGCCAGGTTACCTAATGTTCTGAAGGTCAAGTGGCTAGTGAACTTGCTGATTCCCTGTAAGCACCACAGAGCAGGTGGCTGAGGGGAAGGGTGGGAAGGTAGGAGATAGGGGTGAAAGAAGGACTATAAAATGTAGATGCCATCAGCTTTCCTTTACTAAATGCTTCCTTTGGTAAACTAAGACACAAAGAAGATGCAGGAAGTACAGTTTGTCAAGTGCCCACTGATTCCCATCAGTATGTGTGCTAAACATCATCTCAGTGGTCCCCACACTACCCGAGGTGACGCCAGTTGCCAACCGAGGATCAGAAAGAGGGTGTAATTTTCCCAGCATCGGAGGGCTCTTTGGTTCTAAAGCATATGTTCACTCTATTACATGCTATCCTCCCCCCCCACCCTATCTTTTCATTTAGTTTTTAAAAAGAAAAAAAAGTGTTTATTGACAATTTTGGTCAAAGGCTAGAGCCATGTTTCTCTAAAATTACCCAGTTTCAACCTCTGCTTTATTATTCGTTTATATTTTGGCACACATGCTTAAGATGAGACCTATTGATTTACATATTTTTAGGTCTAGTGTAATACTTGACAGATACCGAGTTGAATGAATGTTGAAGCCAGTGACAGACCCACAATTACTGCACAATTTTACCTACATGAGTAACATAAAATAGCCTAATTCATAGACTCAAAGGGAGCTATGGCAGTTGCCAGGGGGAGAAGAGAGAGGAGGATCACCAACCGAGAGGCATGAAGCTTCTGCTGAGCAGGGTGGGTCACCCCTGGAGACCTTGTGTGTGCACCGCCATTGACACTGGTGTGTTGTGCACTTCAGAGCTTGGGCAAGAGGGTGGGTCTCCTGCTGAGTGTCCGTGTACCATTTTATAACAAACGCGAGGGTCTGAAAGAATGAATGGCACTGCTTGGCAAATGTTTTGGGAATCTAAAGGAAGAGGTATTCTCATGCGTGAGTTTGGTCAGAAAGGACTTGGTGGGCAGGATCACCCCTGATGGTGCTGGAAATACTAGGAGGGCTCGAATGGATGGAGGAGGAGGAGGGGCCGAGGGGACAAGGGGGCAGAGAGGGCCCAGAATCATCACCCTCAGCACTGCTGAGACACGGGGCTCTGGGAGCGCTGCTCGTTTTAGGGAGGGAAGAGGTCACGTGAGGTCCAGGTCAGAGAGGCAGAGACAGAGCCTCGTTGTTGTTGTCGCTTGTGTTTTAGTGATCAGATGGCAGTCCTTCATACAGAAGCTCATGAAGTTAGTATCTAAAAAGTTTGCAGGAGTATTAATGGCTTGATGGATTGATGAGCATATGCCACGCCTCTTTCCAAAGTGTACCTAGATCTGTTAACGAAGATGCTCACACAGTGCCAGCACTGTAGTGAGTGGGGCCAAGGGCTCTGACACCACAGTGGCTGGTGGGGCTCATGGGGGTCCCTGGAGTGGAAGCCTGGATGCAATTTTAAGGAGGGGATCAGCCCTGAGGGAGGAGGAAGCCAGGTGTGCTCCTTCAGGAAGCAAGGTAGAGCTCTAAAGAAAGAGGTGAACTGAGCAGAACACAGTGGCAAGCAGCGAAAGGGAAAGCTTTTGAGGCGGTGTGCGTGTAGATAAATCAGGCTCGTGCGGATCAGAAGGCAGAGCCTGTGGTCTCAGGGCCGAAGAAGCCATGGAATATGTCCAGCTGAACAGGAGAGCTCTGTCACCTGCGTCCATCTCTGCTCGCACTGACTCTTTAACAGAAGTTTCTTGGCTCTCTGGGGAATCTTCACTCACCACTAATAAACAGGTTTGGGGTCACTCGTAAGAGGCCTTCCAAAGATCCCCAAATCAGTGTTATGATCCCCCCAATACTGTACCCAGCACACGCTTCTGGTTTTGTACTTACACTATTATATTCATGATTCCCTCCCCAGGAAGCCCTGTGCTTTGATGCCTGGCTCCTGACATCCCTGTCTGTTAGCATTTGGCATGGATCATGGACGCATCAGCTGTTTCATGAGTTTGATAGAATTTGTTTGTATTTTCGTCTCTTTCAAAGCATTAAAGTGGTTTTTAACTTTCTTCTAAATGAGGTTTTCGTCCCTAATACAGGTTCATCTCTTACCCGATTCTCAGTGAATTCTTGCATGTGAGTATGTGGATAGATGAATGGGGTTGATGATATGGCCTTCCAAATGAGAGGAGACCATTTTTCATGACAGTCTCTTCCTATTTGTAATGACTACGACTGACATCCTGTCTGAAATGGGGATGATTGGGAATCAGTGTCCCTGAATGGACAGAATTTAGGGGAATGACTGCAGGGAGGAAAATTGATAACTGGCAACAGAGAACCAGATTCCATTTCTTGGAACCTTTCTTTCTTTTAGAGGATGTAATGTTCCCAAATTTTAGATCTCAATCAGTTGATTCCTGAGTCCACTTTCTTAGATCTTGGTGGTAACTTCACAGCTGAGCCACTACCCTAAAAATCAAGCATAGAAACTAGATGACAATCAAAGCATAACAGTATGTCACGATGCTCCAAGTTTTATGGTGTATAACCTTGAGTAAATGATGACCCAGTTTATGAAACATTGTATTTTGTAGGAAAAAGAAGTTAAGATTAAGAGTAAGATGCCTTGTTTCTTGGTATGATTCTTGATGAACAGCTTTGTTAGTTCTGAATTTCTTGCATTTTGTTCTGAAATGCTATTACATCTGAAACACATTGTATTCATTTTAATATAATTGGATTCTATTCAGAGTATGTGTATGGAATAGTGTTGAAATTAGCTTCATTCTGAAGCTGTAAGACATATTATTCTAATTTGTGAGGGTTTCATATGAAATCTGATTAGAGAGAGGGAATCTCAGTTCTGCCTTTGTTGTTGAGATCTTTTATTTAAGAACTTTCCTAGCCATTTTGCTTCCCTGGACAAAAACTAGATGGCCATATAGGAGTCACTGTTTTATGGACTGCAGTTCCATCTGACTTGCAAGTTCTAAAAAACAAACAAACAGAAAAAAAAAAAAACCTACTTCCTGTGTTTGAAGTGCCATTAAATTTTACCTTCAAATTCTGCTCTTTCACATTTTCAGTAAAAGAACTCTCATGAAAAGGGACAAAGCCACACACATTACACGAGCACTTTGTATAAAACAATGCACATGGTGGATGCACTCCAGAGGCAGGAGGCAGATGGGACCCCCCCACACACCCAGGGTAAAGCAGTTGGAGGTTCATTCCCTATGGACCACAGCTTCAAGACGAGAAAGCAGAACAATTATAGGAGGAAGCTGGGCCCTGCCCAGACCACATATTTCTTGTTCTTGAAGTAAGGAGACCTCTCCGAACACACATGTACAGAAAGGCTCCTTGGAGGTCAAAGCAGAGTCATGTCAAGGGATGTTCTATCCAGAAGCCTTTTTGATAAAATGCATCTTGGCTAAGAGACGCATGCACACACATGGGAGGATCCTGAGACGTACTAAATGTTGCCTGTGAACCAGGCAAATCAAAATGATGGGCCAAAGGAAACCGGGAAAACGTACTCCATAAGAGTAGTTCAAACGCATGGCTGATTCATGTCAATGTATGGCAAAAACCACCACAATATTGCAATTAGCCTCCAATTAAAACAAATAGTTAAAAAAAAAAGTAGTTCAAACCACTGCGAGGGCACGGCTCAGGGACTCTCCCTCTGAGTCTGCCCATGTGCCCATCCACATGTACTGTACTCTTTTCCTGAAAAAATGCTTTACTTTTTTCACTACTTTATGGCTCTGTGGGGTTCTTTTCTGCAGAGCAGAAAGTCCAGGGCCCTTGTCACTGACCACGAGGTAAGTGGCTCGGATCTGGTGCCCTGACTGTCGAGACCCAGCCCCGTCTACGGCTGGGAGCCAAGCCCTGCTCCATGGCGTTGCAGGCCTAGGCCACTGGAGATCACTGGGCCACGAGACTTTCCATCATGCTGAAGCTAACATTTTTATTTACCTACAACCTGACAACTACTTTGAATGTTTATTTTTCTTTCTTTTTTTTAAAAAATTTTCTTTACTTTATGGTGTTGGCTTTGCCATACAATGACATGAAACCGCCATGGGTTTACATGTGCTCCCCCTCCAGAACCCCCCTCCCTCCTCCCTCCTGATTCCCTCCCCCTGGGTCATCTCGGTGCACCAGCCCCGAGCATCAACCCTGGGCTGGAGATTGATTACTCATATGATAATTAACATGTTTCAATGCCATTCTCCCATAACATCCCACCCTTGCCCTCTTCCACAGAGTCCATGAGTCTGTTCTATACATCTGCGTTCCTTTTGCTGTCTCGCATGCTGGGTTCTCGTTACCATCTTTCTAAATTCCATATATATGCGTTAGTATACTGTATTGTTGTTTTTCCTTCTGGCTTACTTCACTCTGGATAATAGGCTCCAGTTCCACCCACCTGAGGAGAACTGATTCAAATGAATTTTCTTTTAATGCTGAGTAATATTCCATTGTGTATATGTACCACAGCTTTCTTATCCATTCGTCAGTTGATGGACATCTAGGTTGCTTCCATGTCCTGGCTATTGTAAACAATGCGGCGATGAGAATTGGGGTACACGTGTCTCTTTCAATTCTGGTTTCCTCTGTGTGTATGCCCAGCAGTGGGATTGCTGGGTCATATGGCAGGTCTATTTGCAGTATTTTAAGGAATCTCCACACTGTTCTCCATAGTGGCTGTACTAGTTTGCATTCCCACCAACAGTGTAAGAGGGTTCCCTTTTCTCCACATCCTCTCCAGCATTTATTGCTTGTAGATTTTTGGATGGCAGCCATTCTGACTGGTGTAAAGTGGTACCTCATTGTGGTTTTGATTTGCATTTCTCTGATAATGAGTGATGTTGAGCATCTTTTCATACATTTGTTAGCCATTTTTATGTCTTCTTTGGAGAAATGTCTGTTAAGTTCTTTGGCCCACTTTTTGATTGGGTCGTTTATTTTTCTCGAATGGAGCTGCAGCGTTGCTTGTATATTTTTGAGATTAATTGTTTGTCTGTGGCTTCATTGGCTATTATTTTCTCCCATTCTGAAGGCTGTCTTTTCACCTTGCTTATAGTTTCCTTTGTTGTGCAGAAGCTTTTAATTTTAATTAGGTCCCATTGGTTTATTCGTGCTTTTATTTCCGATATTCTGGGAGGTGGGTCATAGAGGATCCTGCTTTGGTTTATGTCGGAGAGTGTTTTCCCAATGTTATCCTCTAGGAGTTTTATAGTTTCTGGTCTTATGATTAGATCTTTGATCCATTTTGAGTTTATTTTTGTGTAAGGTGTTTTTCAGAGAATTAGAACAAATAACTTCACAATTTATATGGAAATACAAAAAACCTCGTATAGCCAAAGCAATCTTGAGAAAGAAGAACGGAACTGGAGGAATCAACCTACCTGACTTTAGGCTATACTACAAATCCACAATCATTAAGACAGTATGGTACTGGCACAAAGACAGAAATATAGATCAATGAACAAAATAGAAAGCCCAGAGATAAATCCACGCATCTATGGACACCTTATCTTTGACAAAGGAGGCAAGAATATACAATGAAGAAAAGACAATCTCTTTAACAAGTGGTGCTTGGAAAACTGGACAGCCACTTGTAAAAGAATGAAACTAGAATACTTTCTAACACCATACACAAGAATTTTTATTTTTCAAATTTTAACCTCATGTTGAATGTGCTTTCTTCCTTCTAAGGGCCCAAATCCCTATATTAAACACAAAAAATATTAAAATGTTTTCAATACTCGAATCTTTACATTCCAAATTAACTTCCCCTTAATCATTTCACTAATCCAGGTGCTACCAAAATCATATTACAATGAATAATCTTCTTATTCACTCTGTCTGTGAGTTTGAATTGGACTCCACTAAAAGCAATAAGTATTTCAGAAGAAAGTTAAACTTTTTTAAATTGCCATCCATTACTACAACTAGTTTTAATAAGAAGTACTATATCTAGCATTTATTTATTTGTCACATCTTTTTTTCATATGTGTTATGTTTAATTCTTGGAGCAACACTGTAAAGTAAGCATGAATCCTTGTCACATGATATAAAGACTTAACTGAGGCACTTATAAATAAGGGGTCCATCATTATCCATTTTTATTACAAAGATCTGGGACTGTACCCCAGTTCTCTGGTTCTAAGTTTTATCCATTACAAGTAAGAAAAGAGTTTCTCCTTCTAATCATCCTGTAAGATAATTGATTAATTTAGTCAGCATTTATTTAATGAACATATATTATGTGCTGAGCTACAATGAGAAACATAGTAGAAGGAAATGAGTGAATGGACCATAAAATGTATCAGGCTCAATGAGGGGTAGTATAGCCTCAATTCCATTTTTTAAAATATGTTTAGTAGCCAGGTCATGGAAGCAACCTAGATGCCCATCAACTGACGAATGGATAAGAAAGCTGTGGTATATATACACAATGGAATATTACTCAGCATTAAAAAAAAATTCATTTGAAGCAATTCTACTCAGATGGACGAAACTGGAGCCCATTATCCAGAGTGAAGTAAGCCAGAAGCAAAAACAACAATACAGTATATTAACACATATATATGGAATTTAGAAAGACAGTAATGAGAACCCAACATGGGAGACAACAAAAGGAACGCAGATGTATAGAATAGACTTGTGGACTTTGTGGATGAGGGTAAGGGTGGGATGAGATGGGAGAAGGGCACTGAAGCATGTTAATTGTCATGTGTCTAATCAATCGCCAGCCCAGGATTGATGCTCGGGACTGGTGCAGCGAGATTTCCCGGTGGGGAGGGAGGAGGGAGGGGGGACCCGGAGGGGAAGCATATGTAAACCCATGGTGATATCATGACAATGTATGGCAAAAACAATAATAAAAAAAATAAATAAATAAATAAAAATAAAATATGTTTAGTAGATTTTGTCAGAGCCATAGGTTCACAGGAAAATTGAAAGGGAGGTACAAAGATTCGCATCCACCCCCCACCTCCACTCATGCATAGCCCCCCCCATCAGGAGCATCCTCATTTGGCCCATGGTTACTGCTGATGGACCTCCACTGACACGCCGCTGTTACCCAGAGCCCACCGGTTACTTTAGGGTGCCCTCCTGGTAATGCATTCTGCAGCTTCCCTGGTGGCTCCATGGTAAAGAACCCGCCTGCTGGTGCAGGAGACGCAGGTTCGGTTCCTTGGTCGGGAAGATCCCTGGAGAGGGGAATGGCTACCCATTCCAGTGTTCTTGTCAGGAGAATTCCTTGGACAGAGGAGACTGATTGGGCTACAGTCCTTGGGGTTGCAAAGAGTCAGACATGACTGAGCAACTAAATTGCAGCAAAATAGTGATGTACACATAATAGTTTAATTCTATTAATAGTTTAAATCACAGTAGTTTTCACTGCCCTAAGAATTCTCTGTGTCTCTTCTTCCCTCCTTCTCTGTGACCTCTGGCAAACTGCAGCTCTTTTTTATTGTCTCCATAGTTTCACCTTTTCCAGACCATCATAGCGTTGGAATCATACAGCGTGTACCCTTTTTGGATTGACTTCTTTCACTTAGTCACCCACATCTAAGTTTCCTCCATGTCTCTTCAGATTTGATGGTTCATTTCTTTTTAGCTGCGCAATACTCTACTGTCTGTCTGGACCACAGTTTGTTGATTCAGTCACTTACTAAGACATCCTGGTTGACTCCAGTTTTAGCAGTTACTGTGAAGGTAGCTGCTCTGAAGTCCCACGTGCAGCTTTTTGTGCAGACGTACTTTTCAGCTGCTCTGTGTGAACACCAGGGAACAGGATTCCTGACAAGCACACTTCTAATCAGGGAATACAGATTCATGAATGATGAATTCACAATTAATTTCCTCAATTACTTAAGAAAAAAGGTGTGGGATGGAAACATAATTGCAGATATTTCATGGCTACCAACCCCTTTGGATTGATACATTGGCTTAAACATCTAAATTACTTTCAGCAATAAAGCTTCTCCTCTGCAATGATTATAAAATTGGAATAACTGTAACCTTCTGGAACTTAGGGGTGACCCTGGATGAATTATTTACCTGAGACCCACGCCATCATTAAGTAGGTCAAAGATGATGGGTTTACAAGGTACTGTGGGACGTACTCCATGCTTCCTTCTGAGTAAGAGATAATAGCCCCATATGATGTTCTCATAATTTTCTTAGAAGATTACATGTGGAGGAATGAGTGACTGGTCTTCCAGTCCTTGCTTGGTTGGAGTTATGTCTTTCCTCAACAAATGTCTTAGTATATTTTTTGTGTGTAATATCTGTAATTTCATTTTGTCACAGCACAGACAAGAGGTACCTTTTCATGGGGTAGTTTATCAGCCCTTACAATCAGACTTTAAAGTCTAGATTTGTTATTTTTGTTTCTATTTTTATTGGCTTTCTTAAATTTGAAGCCCACCTCTATTGATTCAGAGATTCTTATATTTTTTAGATTGAGCTCCTCTGGTATAATTTCCCTCCCTGTGTGACTGTCTGTTTGGTCTAGAGCTTTGAGCTTCTGTGGGGACCACTTTGGAAGCTCCACGGGAAATTCAGGCCTGTCCTATTCTTGGGCTGACCCAGATGCAGTGACTCACATACAACACGATCTCCAAGGGCTTGTTCTCTGTCCTTCCCGCTGCCTGCAAAGCTATCAGGCAAAGTCTGGGATGACTTTCAGTGAGTTTCAGCTCAGTAGTTCCATTTTGAAGAGAGGAAATTGGTCCCGGAGCCCATCTCCACTTATTGTAGGAAACCAGTGCTCTGGACATGCTGAAGGAACCATGCAATTATTTCAGTATTGTCTTATCTCTGACAGCCTCCAATTTTTGGTTAAGAAATATTTTGTTCTTCCTTAATGCATGACATTTTATTTATTTTTTTGTGTAATCACAGACATAAAGTCCTGAGACAGAATGTGCCTTGAGAGTTTAGGGTGTGTTTTCTCCTTGCCCATGATTAGCTTGCAACATTTTGCTTCTAAATAGGTGCCAGTGCACAAACAAGCAATTATGCACTCTTGTCGTTCAGTTGCTCTGTCTTGCCTGACTCTGTGACCCCTTGGGATTGCAGCATGCCGGGCTTCCCTTAAAGAATTTCTGAGCATTCTTCCCTACATAAAACTTCTGTGTATATCAGCCTTGCTTATCTAGGGCTCGTCCTGCATTTTTCAGGTCAGCAGCTCAGTTATTCCATTATTCTTGCTGGACTCTTAACCCTAAGCTCTCCTCCTGGGAGCTAGCGCCTGCCTGACGCTGCAATGCCTCTGTGTCGTGGCGGCTCCCGCTGAGTCCATCCCAGCCAAGACCCATCTGCCAACCTTCTCTGCAGTCACACTGCTCGCTTGGCATCCCCGTGAGGGTCTCAAGATGAGACAGCCACAACGGACATGTGGATGCTCCCCTGCACTGCTGCTCCATCCGCAGTCCGGAAGTGGTCCTGATCCCCGCTTTGACCCCTCCTCACGGTACCGCCACCAGCCTGCGTGCACCCCTGACCCTCCTAGGACCACCCCGCCCTGCTACCCTCTGAGGCCAAGTGCCAGCTGAGTCTGCCTGGGTCCTGCGGGTGGCCCTTGACTGCTCTCCACTTCATCACTACCCCGTCCCCTGGGCCACCCTGGGTCACATGTAGGGGCGTCACCCTGGGTGTACAGGACAGACCCAAGCCAGGCTCGTCTCCAGACAATGAAGACATCGCCACTGCATGGAGTGTCTCGCATCTAAATCCCCAGGGACTCACAGCACCCCCCCCCCCATCCCCACAGGACCCCTGAAGCTGCCTGCACGCAGGGCTCTCGCTTGCTTGTTATGAACTCTCTCCCCTCTCAGTCATAACCCACTAACATTCAGTTTTTTAATAAAAAAGATGAGCATTCAATCTGTCATATATATATATATATTATATATATGTATATAATATATATATATATTCAATTTGGCCTTCTTACGTGATATAGAAGGGACTTCCCAGCAGCACGGTGATAAAGAATCCAGCTGCCAATGCTGGAGATGTAGGAGACTCCGGTTCAATCCCTGGGTCAGGAGGATTCCCTGGAGACAGAAATGGCAACCCACTCCATTCTTCTTGCCTGGGAAATCCCATGGACAGAGGAGCCTAAAGAGCTATAGTCCATGTAGTCACAAAGTGTTGACATGACTAAGCACACAAGCACACATACATATGATGCAGACAATGTTATTAGAACATGAACAATTTTACAATAGAATTCTTTAAATCATAAGCCAACATGTGAATCTGTGGAGCTTCTACTTTATTTTTCAAGTCAGATTCAAGTGGATTGTACCTGTTGTTGTTAAATAATTTATCTTTAACTTAATATTTATATTAAAATGTAATATTAATTAATATATAGGATACATTTAATGTTGTATGTAAAGTTTTAATATCTTTAATTTAATATTTATCATATTAAACATAAAGTATAACTTATCTATTATATTTGTATTTATCACATGTAAATTAAAGACTGGTTAATTTAAATTGTTTAGGAGAGACTGTTTTAATGTAAAGGTGATTTTAGTGTAATTAGCAAAATATTATGTAAATATATAAAAATTATACTTTAATTATTCACATAATGTGAAATTTAATTTTTTCTGTTTTCTCATTAATATAAGCATAAAATAGTCAATCTGGCTTGTATAACTTCGGGCTCAGGATTTTCCACACAAGGGCATTTGAGTTAGTAACATGGTTTAAATATTTAAAGGAAAACTTGTTCAAACTATGGCACACCTAGCAAGTTACATAAATGTGGATTTCTTCACAGCATGTCTAAAGAGTCTTTTCTGTGAATAAATTCTACCCTCTTTAGGAATGACTCTCCACATAGAAAAAGGAATGAGAGGGAGAGAGTAAGAGAGAAGAATCAAAGAAAAATGTGTACTGAGAAAACCTGTGACTTGAAAAGTCTGAAGTAATTATGTAAAGTCCACTTAGAATGATTATCCAGTCTCCAAAACTGCTTTGATTAAAACACGTTTAAAAGAAGAGTCTGTATTAAAAAAATAATAATACAAAGAAAGGAAAGGGAAGTTGACCAAGGAAAAATATGGAAACTCAAAAGCTTGTCAAAATTATTTTTAAAAATCAGACAAAGGTAAAATATTACCTGAAAAAGCTCCTAATAACTTATTTTTGGATTTTTAAAAACTATATAATAGTCTCCATCCAACTCATTCTTCTCACCACGTAAGATGTTATGCTAATTATTTTTATTAACAGTGTTGAGAAATATAATCACATTTCTTGAAAATGAGTTTCCCAAATCCTCCCATTCACTTATTTAATATACTCACTAAAACTTTAAAAACTGCATGTCTAATTATCATTTTACCAGAGATTAGAGGCAGTGAAAATTAGGGGACTTAATTCTCTTCTATTCAGCGATCTGTTGAACACACAGGAATCCCAAGGAGGTCAACCTGGAAACCAGGGCTCCATGGTCAGGGGCGGCTTCCCTCCGTGGTTTCCCAGTAGCTGGACAACAAGGGCAGCAGGGGACTGGAGAGGGGGGTGCTGGATTTGCCTGGCTCAAATCCCCAGAACAAATTAATGGACTTCTTCCATGTTTCTTCACCTTTCTTTGGAATGAGTTTAAACAGTTATCAGGAAATATCTACTAATTTATAATAGAATTTGAAATTGCCCTCTGTGGTGGAATTTACATAGTGCTTTCCTAAGGAAAAAGTTTTTCCTCTCATAATCAGAATTATGTCAATCTTAGGCTTCTAAGTACAACAGGCAATGAAAAAAAAATGTCCCCTGCCCTGAGAAAAATGCTGAATATTATTATATAAAAGTAGCTTAGCTTTTTTTAGATGCATGAAATGTCTAGTAGAATTTATATTAAATCTCTCTTCCTGGGTGACATCTTTAAATGGAGAACTGGGTACATTGGTATATTTAAAACCAATACAGTTTTATGGTGTGGAGTTTAATTTTGATAAAATTCCATAGTCCATTTCTCTATTGCAAAGTACTCCATTTTGAGAATAAGGCCACTTTTGGGTACTTTTACCCACCTATAAGTACAACTTGGGCTCCTTTAAATTATAAAGAGAATAAATATATATTATTTCTATACATACCAGTACACAGGTATGCATATTTATCAGCTTTTATAAATATTTACAGACATCAGTGAGTAAGTATCAAATTTTTAAGAACTGGTCACAGGGCAGTTATTGTAATTTTTTTAACTGCTCTGCCTATGATGATTATCTTGTGCAATTATGTTACCAATTGACTGGAGCATCGGTTGCCCACATTTGGAATTCTCAGTGCTAGTTTGGTAACCATCCTGTAGCAGTACAGAAAGATCAAGCAGCGTTTTCCCATTTAGCTTTCAGTTTGTATGGGAGTAGAGCAGATTTACAATGTGTCAGCTTCAGGTGCACAGCTAAGTGATTCAGTTATACATACACCTATATCCATTCTTTTTCAGATTCTTTTCCCTTACTGGTTACTACAGAATATTTAGTAAAGTTCCCTGTGCTATAGAGAGACTGCTATGAAAGAAAGCATTATATTCAGTTCTTACTCCAGTTCCTAATAATAACCATCAGGTTTAGCGAGCATCTGTAAGGTTCTGGGAACTCTTATTAGACTTGGGATACCAGGTCTCCATCCCTAAATTTAGGTTCTTAGTTAATATTATTAAAGAAATATAATCCAAGAACCGAAGAGGTTTCTAGTGCTTTCGATGATGCAATATGAATTATTTTTAACTTTCTGGTTTTGTTTTCTATTTCAAAGCCTTCCTATCTTTGTCCTTAAAGAAGCTAAACACATCTGATCAAGGCCCAGTGTTAATTAAAGAGCAGACAGAGTGGGGAAGCTGGCAGTTAGTGATTTATGTTTAAGGCTTAAGAGATGACGGGTCTCGCATAATGTTTTTCCTTATAAACAACATTGCCTATCTTTTCTAAAATTTTAATTCCCTAATTAAAGTATGAACTGATTGACAACAAAGCTTAAAATGATAGCTTTTCATATTAAGCCAAACATATTTTTCAACGAAGTCACTTTGAAAAATTACTTTGTTTGTAACTCAAAATTGAAGATTCCACTCAAAACAGTATAAAATATTTTATGCATGCAACCTGTCAATATTGAGTTTCTGGAGTTAAACACACAGAAGACAATAGACAAATGCACATTCAAGTTTGGTTTTGCTCATTCAAAATCTCCCTTTTATTTGATAGATCCATGTCAAATGTCATTCCTTAAATGAGGCTAATAGAGCAGGTTAATACTATAAATTTTGTCTAACTTAAATTCAGTGATGTATTAAAGAGTTATGCATCTTATAGTCTCATAAAAATGCAAAAAAATAGGCTGATGGCATCACTGCTATTAAAAAGAGATGCCCCCAAATTGATGACTAGGCAAAGTGTCAATAATAAATATTGATAGAATAATCACTGAGGTAACTCCCTTTCATGGATACTTTCCACTAAACAGCTCATAAATACTTCCTCATTAATTTCTACTAATAATATGTAAAGTAAGTTTTGATTATTTGCATTTAACCTTTAATGGAGTTGTTATAAAAACTAGTTAGTGAAAGTCAGAATTCAGATTTGTGTTAAATCTAAATGCTCTAAGTCTCTGATATCTGGAATGACTCACATGTTTCTCTGGTTTGTTTTCTTTATTTAAGCTTCAATTGAAATGAAGGTGTAGAAAAAAATAGCAAAACCAGAAATAATAGCAACGTTGCCATCACTTGGGAACCTGGATTTGAGATGACACATCCTGGATCCCACCTATATCATGTAATTGGAGGCTTTGGTGGCAAGCCCAGTGCATCTTCTCCTAGGTGTCCCTGTCACATCTGGGTTTGATAAGCTAAGCAAGGAGATGGCAGGAGGGGACGTACACTCTGTCCTAGAGGTCAGGAAACACCCTCCGGGGGAAACAGCTGTTCAGTGAGTATAAGGATGAGTAGGAGGCCCAAGGTTGTGAGCAGAACAGGCTGGTGTGTGGAAGCCAGGAGAGTGGGTGGTGGGGTTCAGTGGGCTGTGTGCATGTGTGTGCGTGCATGTGTGTGTCCATGAGGGTGAGAGATACAACCATCTGTTGCCCAGCAGTATGATCTCACCTTGGTGAGAACAGCCCCAATGGAGTTAGCAGTTGGCAAGTCAATGTGATGAATGGATGAAGGTGCTGAAGGTGTGCACACGGAGGCGTCAGGTGTAGGCATTTCTTCTGGCATGCTCTTCTGTACAGTGTAAGGACGTTAGAGGTGTCCGTGTGGGAGACATGACTGTCAGAGAATACTAGGTTTTAAGGTTTCTTGAAAGATTTAATTTTACTTCTCAGACATGGATTACAAATTGAAATAAAGAAGATGAATAATCAAGGAAGGAGATGATGAAAATAGAGAAGAATTGGAGAGATTGGGAAGAAAATATTAAGATACATAATAGAGATTGTCAAAGAATCTAGGAAGAGAATGGCAGAGACAGGATGCAGTAGAGAGACTGAACCAGAGAGAAGGGAGGAGCAGGCTGATGGCAGGAAGGTTCCAAGAGAGTGAGGACGGGAGAACGTCTGAGTGTTTCAGAAAACAGATCTGTGACAACAAGGAGGAGACAGAGGACATGAGAATGGAGTCCAGAGTGTGGATTCAGAAACAATGGCTGCAGAAAGACTCACTCTGTTGGACAGTGGACAGGGGAGCAGGATGAGTTTGAGGTAGGCAGATTGGAAGGTAAAGGGGTAGACATAGAGGCTTATGCTTTCTCATCAAAGGGCAAGGTCATCTACTCAGAGTGTCGAGAAGCCACATCTTAGGTTCTGCTCTTTAAGAAGCAGATCCAGACTTGGGGCGGGGGGTGACATGCAGGTGGGAGGGGTGTGGGTGCCTCTTGGAAAGTCTTCTCCAGGAAAGAGAAGGAAGCTAGGCAGGACAGAAGATGCTGAGCCACCTGATGTGGTTGTGGGGGAAGGCTCAGCGATTCCTTGGGGGGCTTGCAGCTGGCTTGCCCCCCCCCCACCCGGGGGACATGCTGAGATGACCTCAACTACACAACAGACGGCCCTTTTGCCATCCCTTATCAACCGAAGAGTGAAGGCTGGCTGCTCTAGGGAGAGGGGGTAACCATTGGTGATGCCAGTCTCCCGAGCCAACGGAGGTCAGTTCCCAGGGAGGACTCAGTTCCATTTTTTAAATGAGGAAAACAGAAACTCAGAGCCGTCTGGTAATTTACCCAAACCACACAGCTGGTAAGTGTTTTTTAAAAGGCTCAATCCCAAGTCTAATTGCTGCCAACATTCACTTTCATTTTGTTGTCTTATGCTGTGAGAAATATGATGAAATTTGACAAAGATGAGTACAAAATTTTGATTTTAGGTTAAGAAATCTGTAGCACAAATTTAGCATTTCACTTGACACAGGTCATAGGAATCAACTGACCACAAACTTTATATAACTTGACAGGGTGCTAGACCATAGCTACCTGGATTGACAAGTTCCAGAATGCTACAGGCTTTTGGATGTTTGGTAAATATTTGATTAATGGATGAATGAAAAGGAGTAGAATCTTCTGGTGCATTAGAAAAGCCTACATCATCTATATCGTACTTTACTTGGGGTTAACCTGCATTGATATAGGGTGTCAAATTTAACACTAAGAGCCCTATTTTCAGAGCCTGAAAAATTTGAAGATGACCAGTCAGACTGATGATGAGTCTGAATTTGCTGCCAAAGTACACTCAGAAAGAGTGTAACAGTGATACTGTTCTGAGAAAATGAGATTTCCACAGAGGTTAGGAGCGCTAGTGCTTGCATCAAAATTTTCTTTTGTCTTCAAATTTTTGGTCTCCCCCTTAGAGAAATGTTGCTTACTGAGAGGGATACTGGCATCCTGCTTCATGAATATGCATGTGACCTCACCCATGTCACAACCTCCAGGGGGTCTTCGTTATAACATGTGTAAAAAGGTTATAGAGACATACAGAGGATTGATGCAATACTTTGCAGCTCTGAGATTTGACTAACTGGCTAAATTATCCTTGTTGTTTAGGTGCTCAGTCATGTTTCACTCCTTTGCAACCACTAGGTTTGGGCTACCCAAGCTCCTCTGTCCATGGGATTTGCCAGGCAAGAATACTAAAATGGGTTGCCATTTTCTCCTGCAGGGGATCTTCCAACCCACAGATCAACCCATGGTTCCTGAATTGGTAGGCAGATTCTTTACTGCTAAGCCACCAAGGAAGCCCATTGGCTAAATTACTTAACTTTTTATAATCATTTCTTCATTTGCAACTTGAACATAATCATAATACCTGCCTTATAGGATAATTATTAAGAATAAATGAGATTAGGTGTGGAAAACATTTTATATGTTTCCTGCCAGATGTTTGCTATAGATGTTTGCTTCTGTTTTTGCGGAATATTGGACAAAACTTTTCACCTTTTTAAAGTCAAGTTTTTCTTTTGAGGCAATGAGAGATTCATATGCAGTTGTAATAAATAATACAGAGACATCCCAGGCAGCCTTGACCCACGGTAGCATCTCAGAAAACTTGAGCCAGTAATATAGCCAGGATATAGAAGGTGGCACCGTGGAGCCGCAGAGCCTTCTGTCCCTTCCAGGGGCCACTGTCAGAGACCCTCCTGCTGTACTCCTCCAGATACACACAGTCCTCCCATCATTCACTCTTTAACCCCAGGAAGCCACCAATCTGTCCTCCACTTTTACCATTCCGTCATTACCATTCTGTCAGTAGAATGTTATACTGACATTTGAGGCTTACACTGGAGTGTTATACTGGATTAATTCATGATGTAACTTCAGGTTGCCTTTTTCTTATTCAATATAATCCCCTTGTGATTCATCCAAGTTGTTGCATGCATCAATAGTTTGGTTTATTTCATTTTTCCCCCAGGCCTTTTTTTAGCTGATTAAAGCTACAAAGAATGCATTGGCTAAAAGTTAACATTTGAAAAAAAGTTAGAGCAGCCAAGATATTCCAAAATATCAGCATGCATCATTTCAGCAATTCAAAATCATTTTCTAAATGGTCGGAATTAAAAAGAAGAGGCCCTTGGAGCTTTTCTGATGTGGCCTTTTTTTTTTTTCTTTAGAGTTTCCATTTAGTCTGCCTTATTCCCAGAAGTGTTACCAGAATTCCTAGCTAGCCCAGGAGTTTCTTATTCAGCATCCTGACTGGTAGCAGTTAGTATCCTTCCACACACGGGTTATTTGGGCAAGAGCTCTGTGGAGTTCCATAAGCCAATGAGACGATCCATTTCAAGTGGAGTTAAGGTTGCTGGGTCCCACAGCCGTCCCCTGATGCATCTCAGTGGCATCAATGATGGAGAAGTTCTCAGTAGAGGCAAGAGTCTAATGTTTACTCAGGTAGTTGGACTCTGTTCCCTGGCTTATAAACACTTTCAACCTGAAACGAATTGCTTATGAAGTTTCACATTATTTAGATAGCTTCCTTACAGACAAATCAAAGTTCCCTGTCATCTGGCTCTTGTTATGTGTCTCCATCCTTTCTGTAGACAGTTTATTTTCTTAAAGTACCAAGCCATGTCTTATTGTTAGAGAATTTGTCTTAGGTCATGGTTTCCTGTGTTCTTCTTTGAGTTGTAACAGCTGTCCTGAGGACTGGAGTTCTTGTTCAGTGAAAGGAAGAAGAAAGCTATGTCCAAGACCCTTGCTTGGGAAATGAAGATGGCGGATGGGTTGCTTGGCCACCAGTGATGGTTACTGTTGCTTTGCTAGTGTTATCTCTGCCGGTTGAGCTGCTGCCAGGACTGTGCCAGTTAAATGGGGATTAGAAACACTGTTGGAGGTTCATTGTTGCATTGCCTGTCCCATCACCTGGGGTCCTTAGTGTCTCTTCAATTTCTCCTCCCCCAAAGGGGCAAGCAAAAAGACAGAGGTAAGACTGATGAAAGTTGTTTCAAGAGGATATACTGAAAAACAAAATCATTTAAAAGGTGGAGGTGAAAATTTTGCTAAAACTAGGGACTTACAAATTTAAAATCTTATATTGGTTTTATCTTTGGCAATTTCGATTTAACATAGAGTGTTACTGTTTTTTTGCAGATTTTGGTAATTTTTGTCCATTTTTTTTTTACTGTACAAGTTGAAGTTTTTCTGATTTCTGGCTTTTTTAAATCTTCATTTACTCTTGTAGTCGAGGATTGCTGCTCTTCATTGTAAAACTGAAGACTTGGAGAGGGGAAAAAAGCTTTGACAAAAATGACTCTTCTCTTTTGCTCTTATGAAAAATGGCATAAGTATAAATCAGATAAAAAACCTATAGCACACTTACAGTTCTGTCCTTTCAAAGACAAATACCCCTAACCATTTTTGATATATTAATGCATTTGATTTGCTAATTTTTAGAGTTTTTTTTTTTTCTTTCTGTGTTCATGAAGCATAATGGTCTATAATTCTGTTTCATTTTTTTTTTCCTTCTTGGTTCCCTTTAATGTTGTTGATGATGCCTTTGGCAGGTTTTATTATTGTGATTGTTAATCTCATAATGCTAATTGGGAAGTATTTCCCCCTGCTCTATTTTCTAAAATATTTTGGGAAATTGGTGTTATTTTATTCTTAACTGTTTGACAGAATTTATCAGTAAAACCCAATGGGCCTCTAATTTTCTTTGTAGTAAGATTTTTAATAACAAAATTAAATTTCTCCAGCACATATAAATCAACACAGATATGATGTTCTATTTCATCTTTTGTGAGTTTTATTAGGTTATATTTTTGTAGGATTTCATTCATTTCATGTAAGTTTTCATAATTTTTGACAAAAAGACTCACAATATTTCCTATTCTCTTTTTAATGTCCTTAGATTCAGTAGAGAGATTCCTCTTTTATTCCTAATGTTTTTCAACTGTACTTGTTTCTTTTTTCATCATCAGCCTGGCTAAGATATTACGAATTTTATTATCTTTCCAAAGAAATGCCTTTTGGCTTTGTTAATTTTCTCTGTCACTTACCTTTTTAAAAAATGTGTTATGTTTATAAACTCATATTAATTTTCTTCCTTCTCCTTATTTTCCATTTAATTTTATTTTTTTTCCTTTCAATGTCCTGAGGCATAATCCTCAGTGATTGATTTTATGTTTTTATCTTTTATAGGAAAGCACTTAAGAATACATATTTCTCACTAAATATTGCTATATGTAACTGAATTCCAGAAGTTTTGATACATCTTAATTTTATAATTTTATTCCTTTTTGTTTCCTTGTAATTTTTTTGATCCTTAGTATATTTAGGAGAGGTCTCTTTAATTTCCAAGTATTTGGGGGTCTTTGTAAATATACTATTGTTATTCATTCCTAACTGTAGTCAGAGAACTTACTTTTCATAATTCATTCATTAATTTTTTATGAAATGACAAAGAAGCACTGCACCTGCTTAACCTACACAGGTGTACTTATGTTATGTTTGAACATATGCTTGTACTGCAAAACCATCACGGTAGTCAAGGTGATCACCCCAACCCATCACCTCCAAACGTTTCCCTGTGCCCCTGTGTGTTGTTTTGTGGTCAGAGCAGTTAACATGACATCTACTCTCCTAACAACATTTTCCGATGCAGAGTAGTTTTGTTAGCTGTGAGCACTGTCCTGCCGAGCACACTGTCTATCTTAGTGAGCGTCTCCATTTGTCCTTGAAGAGAAAACACGTGTCTGCCTGTGGTTGGATGCAGTGTTCTGTCACTCTCAGCTGTGTCCCACTCTCTGCACCCCCACGGACTGTAGCGCTCCAGGCTTCCTTATCCTTCACCATCTCTCAGAGCATGCTCAAAGTCATGTCCATTGAGTCAGTGATGCCATCCAACCATCTCATGCTCTGTCTCTCCTTCTCCTCCTGCCCTCAATCTTTCCCAGCATCAAGGTCTTTTCCAGTAAATCAACTTTCCAGTGAGCTGTCTCTTCACATCAGTTGGCCAAAGTATTGGAGCTTCAGTTTCAGCATCAGTCCTTCCATTGAATATTCAGGGTTAATTTCCTTTGGGATTGACTGGTTGGATCTCTTTGCGGTCCAAGGGACTCTCAAGAGTCTTCTCCAACATCACAGTTCAAAAGCATCATTTCTTCGGCGCTCAGCCTTCTCTATGATCCAACTCTCACATCCATGCATGACTGCTGGACAAACCATAGTTTTGACTATACTGACCTTTGTGGGCAAAGTGATGTCTCTGCTTTTTAATGTGCTGTCTAGGCTAATTATGTCAGTATGATGTGACCGCAGCCTTGCTCAGAACTGTAACGTCGTTCTTAGTCGTCTATTGCCAGATAACAATGCAGCAGCTGAGGACAGTAGTAAATATTAGCCACTCACACAGTTCCTCTGAGTTCTGAGCTCAGGCTGGGCTCCCTTGTGTGGCTGTGGTTCAGAGTCTGTTAGACTGAGTCACTCAGTAGGGCTTCCATCATCTCAGGGCAGAAGCATCAGTCCCCAGAGGTCACTCTTGTGGGACTGACAAGAAGGATCCTTCCTTGATGTTCCCAAGAAGGTTCAGTTCCTGTGTGCCATGTGGACCTGCTCACAGGCTGACCTAAGAGCTCTTCCCCAGAGGGAGTGCCTGAGTGCAGAGGTGAGGAGTCTGGCCAGCTGGCTGGTCCGTGTTGGGAAGTCACTCCTCCACTGGCACAGCACCTCACGGTGGAGCAAGTTCAGACCTCCTTGTGGGAGGGGCCGCTGAGGTCCTATTAGGAGACAAGGCTCACTAGGAGTATCTTATAGACTGCATTCCTTTGTGAAATTACTTCTACTGAAGTCTGATTGATTTGCAATGTTGTGATAATTTCTGCTGTACAGGAAAGTGACTCAGTTATATGTATATGTATTCTTATTTTTCATATTCTTGTCCATTATGCTTTATCATAGGATAGTGAACATAGTTCCCTATGCTATACAGTAGGACATTATTATTTAGCCTATGAGTAGTAATTTTTGTCTGACAATAGACTCGGTAAACTTTGTAAAATACGCCACATCATCACTCACTGTCACACATTTAATATTAAAACAGGTCACCTTTTATCTCCTGTGGCAGAGATGCGACAGCCGTCCTTCCTAGGGCAGAAGTCCATGCTGACAGATTCTGTCCCGTCACATACTGTATGCTCCCGAAACGAGACCCAAGGAAACTGATAAACAGTAGCGTGTGGACTTCAGGAAGGAATATAATTAATTATGGCACCATATATAAGTATAATACTCCATGGCTTTCAAATGAAAGTGTATCATCCTGAGAAGCCTGTGTATCAGAACAGACCAGTTTTTATCATTAACTCCTTTTTACAGGTCAGATACTTAAAGGCCAAAGAGTGTCAGCCACTGGAAGTGCTGTAGTTAATAAGCAGCCACGCTAGAGAGCAAGGCTCAAGCCTCAAACACCCACTCGCACATCCCTCATGCCACACAGCCAGAGACACAGCTAGGGGGATGGTAAATGGAGCGTCAGCGAAAGGCAGTGTATTTAAAAGTTTTCCAGACCATTGGGAATATCTGTCAGTTGGGGGATCGTGGTGTGCGATCTCTATAAAACAGCTGCCGTGTTCATCTTCTCCCTTTGTTGACATCTTTTTAGGTAAGAATGAGTATAATTGAGCACCTGGGACAGAATAAACACAGCCGCTATCTGTAAAAGTTATAAATTATATTTAATTGTCAGATGAAATGTCTCTGGCCTTTTCCCTGGGTTTCCGTGTTCAGAAATTCAAAGCTGTTTTTGCAGAGAAAAACACTTACATCATGAATGATTTCCTTCTGGATGGTTCTGGCGGTTAGACTTTTTTATGTTGTCGAACAAATAAACTAAAGGTCAGCAGGGTTCCAACATTCTTAATCCAGGAGCGCGAGAAGGAGTTATTTCAGGGCTGGTCACATGTTTCATCCAGGAACTGTAGACCTGTGTGCTAAGAATTTTGTTTTCCACGTGTGAGACCTCACCCTGGAACAGGACACAGAAGCCTTCTCCGGGAGAAGGGGCAGCAGCAAACGTGGGCGTGTCAAGTGTGTCCCTGCTCGCCCACCAGAGGCCAACCTGGGGCCTCCTCCCATGCTCTCCCCCATCACCCACCTGCCCTTGAGGCTGTGGAATAGTTGGTGGGTCATGAATTCCCAGAGCTTGCCTCTCCCCAGAGAGGTTCCTCTTCACCTAGAAGCTCTTTTGTAAATAAGAAGCCAATCATTGCAGTGAACACCTGCTCTGATTCCCAGGGACTTAAAACCTCCCCATGTCTGCCACACAGCTCTGTGCTGATTGAGGATTGCCCCTGTTGGATTTCTCTTGTGACTTTTTTTAACAGGTTAGCTTTTTCAGACAGATGTGTCAAAAAGCTCTTTAAAAGAGAGTGTGTTCAGCGGTTCAGGTTGTTTGTGACCTGGGGAGAGTGTGTTTCTAGGAGGAGAGGCCGGATTTACCCTGTGAAACAGTTGTTGGAAAGGTTCAGGATGAGCAAGAGAAACTGCCATATGTTCGGGCTGTGTTGTATCTTGAGGTGATGGAATCCGCATCTCTTTCCTGCATTTAGTTTACCTGGCACTTTGCGTAGTAGACAACACCCAGCTCAACTGTTAAGTACAGAAACCAAACGTTGGCCTCTTTTATCTGAAAACTTCAGAGCTCATCAAATATGGAGTCATTAAAACCACCCTGGATTCAGTGCTGTGAGCGGGAAGCAGTGGTGATCATGATCCAAGACTTCTGAATCAGCCAGACCATGTTTAGAGAATCTGCAGCTGGGGGACCGCTGCCTCTCCCCGGCAGCAGGCTGGACCTGCCGGAGCAGAGACCCTCGCTCTTCCAGTGCTTCATTTAATAACCACTGGCACATGTGCTGTGTTGAGTAAAATATGCAACGATGCACAGAATCATTGGGAAGGTGAAGAGTCGCACATGACTGAGTGACGGGATAACAAAACAATGCACAGAATATTTGGGCAACTTGCAATGCCACTTCCGGGGCCCCTTGCAGGGCACAGATGGATTCCCTGATAATTGTTGAGCTTTTACACTGTGCACAATTATGCGGTTTTATTTATCCTGTGCTTCTGTCTTCCACAGAACTTGCTTCACTGCCCCTTGAGAACATCTGGTCCTTTGAATACCATTGTCTTTTCAGTCCTTTTTTTTTTTTTCTTTTTTTGCACTTTTGTTTTATTAGCTCATGAAGACACCTCGCATTCATTTTTTCTTAATTATGCCCAAGCAGACTCCTGTCAAATGCAAGAATGGTCAATGGACTAAATGTATATAATCCTGTGATATCTTTGAGAATTTATGAGAATTTCTGGGTTTTCACATGACTGTTTGTTTTAGGAGAAACAAGTGTTTGTGGCCAAGACATACTTTAAAGTTTTATAATCAAATTCTTTTTGTGGAACATGTTGTCATTCAGTCACTGAGTTGTGTCTGACTCTTTGCAACCCCATGGACTGCAGCATGCCAGGCTTATTATATGAAACATAGCATGCTGTAGTTGCCTCCCTCTCTGCGTTATTCCAGATCTACTTAGCAAGTGAAAATAAATTCTAAAAATTCAACCACTTTCAGTAGGAGTCAGAGTGGTGATGAGTTTATAATTTAGCAAGTAAAGTAAACAAGGTTCCAGGCATCACTTGAGAACTCAGACTCTGCTGAGCTGGTCAACAACTCACCACTTAAGGAGGTCAGGTTTAAGGAAAGAGAAGATGATCGCCATTGGTTTCATTTTGCTTCTCTCTATATGGACAGTTGGGCAAAACAATTTCCCCATTCTTTTAATACAAGAGATACACGTGAACAAATGTTGTAAATTTTATCTTAACAGTGCCATAATCTGTAATACTATTACACTTTTTCATGATGTTTCTCTGAACCTCTATCAGGAGACACCTAGCAGAGGGTCAGCAGGGGGACTTTGGACATTAGGCCCAGGCTGGGTGATGGTGGTTAAAACCGGCATGGCTCCTGGTCACCACTTTTTTCTCATAATGTCGCTTGCTGCCACTGAACTGAAAAAAGACTTCAGTACCTGCTCTTCATTATTTAAAATAAATCCATGATTCTCTTAGCACTGGGGAAAAGAAATCAAGTCATTGTAGAAATGAACTAACCAAAAGCCACAAGAGAGAAAACAGGAGTAAGTGCCTCTGTGTATCAATTCAGCTGATTGCCGATGGGGAAGTCTGTAATGTTCCCCTAATAAAGTGTATTTAATTTAAAGTAAAAGACGTCAGTAAACACCTTCAGTGTTGTGGCGTGAGACTTTCTGATGGTTCCATTGTTGAGATGGCTACCACGGTCAGGTGATGGTCACTGTGATGGCTGGCTTCTGAAGAAGGAAACTGCCTCATGGTAGTCTGTTTTTGAGCCACAGTTAAAATAATCATCACAAAGCTGAACAAACTACTTGGCTACATGCACTGTATAAAATATATTTAAATCCATGGGATGCAGGCATTGCTTACTCACATTATTTATCTGCTAATGGTCTAGTACTTAATAAACTCCTGTACTGCACCCTGATAGGCTATATTCATTCATTTGTTTTCCATCAATAAATGAACATGTTCCATACATCCTGAAAGACCAGCTTATATTAAATTAACACTTTACCCTTTTCTCTAAGATCAAATAGCTGTGTATAAATTGCCTCAAACTCCACATTGTTTGAACTAACCCTGGCAATGGAAAGTGTTGGCCCTGGTTTTCAATGATTTAATTAGTAGAAATGAGATGTGTGACCAGAAAGAGATCAATGATATGATACTGCTGTTGCTGCATTCTGGGAGAACTCAGGTCAAGCTTGTGAGATTCTCAGCATTCCAAAATGTAAGCATTTTTGTTGCTTCAAAGCAGCCTGGTAAATATAAATAATTTTAAAGCATCATCTCTAAGTAAGGGTCACAACTTACTTCTTTAAAATATATTAAGTTAGAAATACATATGGAATATAGGAAAATTTTAAAATACTATATTTCACATCTAAAATTTTATGTTAAAAAATAATCTCAAACACTCATTATGACAGAATTAGACTTGGACTATTAATTCATGGTTGAATTATGTAATAAATTAAATGTGAAAGAAGAAAATGAAAAGAAATAAAATGTAGCTGAGGGTTAAAAATATTAAATTGACTTGACATTGGAAATGTACAAGCTGATATTAAAATTGTTATAGTCTTTTCCATGTCAATTATTTGAAGATTTCTCTCTTTGGCATATAAGAATTTCTTACAAACTTGTTTTTTTCCTACTCCCTACTGGTGGATAGCATTTCTTAAAATAGCACTAGTTTTTCCAACTAAGAGATGAAAGAGGAATCCAAGAGCCTGGGGACACATATTCTGGGTAACAATGGCTATGAAAATGATTTCATGACTATGGCAAGGTCTTCCAGAAGGACATTGCTATATTAGGAGCCAATTTCCAATCGGAAATGGGCAAAAGATGTGTTTCATCTCACTTTGGTTTATGTCTCTGAAAACTCCCATGGAAGCAAGTAGGGATGAATTTTGGAACAAGCTGAAGAGGATGTAGCAGCATTGGGAGCAAAGAATAAAGAAAGCATTTGAGACTGTGAAAAGCAAGAATTAAATCTTATGACTCAGAAAATGAAGATGTGCAAAGATGAGATATGCTCCATTTTGTCACCTGTGTAGCTGGCGTTCAGGGCAGTTCAGCTGAGAGAGAAGGCATCTGACAGGCATGGCGCTGCTCTCCTGGGGCCTGTGTTTGCTTCTGACCATGTCGGCTGAGATGATGGTGGGAATGTGAACCTTAGGAGTGAAGTGTGGGCTGGAGGGCCTGTCTCCACACCCACATCGATGATTGATAGGAAGCTTCAGAAATGCACTAGGCATCAAAGTCAACAAAAGAGACCTACAGGCAGTACTTGGATACCATCTCAAAAATGACAGAATTATCTTGGTTCATGTCCAGGGCAAACCATTCAGTACCAGAGTAATCCAAGTTGATGCCCTGACCAGTAATGCTGAAGAAGCTGAAGTTGAACGGTTGTATGAAGACCTACAAGACCTTCTAGAGCTAATGCCAAAAAAAGATGTCCTTTTCATTATAGAGAACTGGAATGCAAAGTAGGGAGTCAAGAGATGCCTAGAGTAACAGGTAAATTTGGCCTTGGAGTACAGAATGAAGCAGGGGAAAGGCTAATGAGTTTTGCCAAGAGAGCGCACTAGTCATAGCAAACACCTTCTTCCAACAACACAAGAGAAGATTCTACATATGAACATCACCAGATGGTCAACACTGAAATCAGATTGATTATATTCTTTGCAGCCAAAGATGTAGAAGCTCTAAAAATTCAGCAAAAACAAGACCGGGAGCTGACTGTGGCTCAGATCATGAACTCCTAATTGCGAAATTCAGACTTAAATTGAAGAAAGTAGGGTAAACCACTAGACCATTCAAGTATGACCTAAATCAAATCCCTTGTAATTATACAGTGAAAGTGACAAATAGATTCAAGTGATTAGATCTGATAAGACAGAGTACCTGAAGAACCATGGACTGAGGTTCATGACATTGTACAGGAGGCAGGGATCAAGACCATCCCCAAGGAAAAGAAATGCAAAAATGCAAAATGGCTGTCTGAGGAGGCCTTACAAATAGCTGTGAATAGAAGAGAAGCAAAAGCAAATGAGAAAAGGAAAGATGTTCCCATCTGAATGCAGAGTTCCAAAGAATAGCAAGGAGAGATAAGAAAGTCTTCCTCAGCAGCCAATAAGAAATAGAGGAAAATAATAAGTTGGGAAAGTCTAGAGATCCCTTCAAGAAAATTAGAGCTACCAAGGGAACACTTCATGCAAAGATGGGCTCAATAAAGGACAGATATTGTATGGACCTAACAGAAGCAGAAGATATTAAGAAGTGGCAAGAATACAAAGAAGAACCATACAAAAAAGATTTTCATGACCCAGATAATCATGATGGTGTGATCACCAACCTAGAGTCAGGCATCCTGGAATGTGAAGTCAAACGGGCCTTAAGAAGCATCACTAAGAACAAAGCTAGTGGAGGTGATGGAATTCCAGTTGAGCTATTTCAAATCCTAAAAGATAATGCTGTGAAAGTGCTATACTCAATATACAGCAAATTTGGAAAACTCAGCAGTGGCCCAGGAGTGGGAAAGGTCACTTTTCATTCCAAACCCAAAGAAAGGCAACGCCAAAGAATCTTCAAACTTCCACACAATTGCACTCATCTCACACGCTAGTAAAGTAATGTTCAAAATTCTCCTAGCCAGGCTTCAGCAATACGTGAACTGTGAACTTCCAGGTGTGCAAGCTGGTTTTAGAAAAAGCAGAGGAACCAGAGATCTAATTGTCAACATCCATTTGATCATCAAAAAATCAAGAGAGTTCCAGATAAACATCTATTTGTGCTTTATTGACTATGCCAAGGCCTTTGACTGTGTGGACCACAACAAACTCTGGAAAATTCTTAAAGAGATGGGAGTATCAGACCACCTGATCTGCCTCTTGATAAATCTGTGCAGGTCAGGAAGCAACAGTTAGAACTGTACATGGGACGACAGACTGGTTCCAAGTTGGGAAAGGAGTACGTCAAGGCTGTATATTGTCACCCTGCTTATTTAACTTATATGCAGAGTATACATCATGAGAAAAGCTGGTCTGGATGAAGCACAAGCTGGAATCAAGATTGCCAGGAGAAAGATCAATAACCTCAGATATGCAGACGACACCACCCTTATGGCAGAAAGTGAAGAAGAACTAAAGAGCCTCTTGATGAAAGTGAAAGAGGAGAGTGAAAAAGTTGGCTTAAAACTCAACATGCAGAAAACTAAGATCATGGCTTCTGGTCCCATCACTCCATGTCACCTTTATTTTGAGGGGCTCCAAAATTACCATAGATGGTGAGTGCAGCCATGAAATTAAAAGACGCTTGCTCCTTGAAAGAAAAGTTATGACCAATCTAGACAGCATTTTAGAAAGCAGAGACATTACTTTGCCAACAAAGGTCTATCTAGTCAAGGTGTGATTTTTCCAGTGGTCATGTTTAGATGTGAGAGTTGGACTACAAAGAACGCTGAGCACCAAAGAATTGATGCTTTTGAACTGTGGTGTTGGAGAAGACTGTTGAGAGTCCCTTGGACTGCAAGGAGATCCAACCAGTCCATTCTAAAGGAAATCAGTCCTGAATATTCATTGGAAGGACTGATGTTAAAGCTGAAACTCCAGTACTTTGGCCACCTGATGCAAAGAACTGACTCATTGGAAAAGACCCTGATGCTGGGAAAGATTGAGAGCAGGAGGAGAAGGGGACGACAGAGGATGAGATGGCTGGATGGCCTCACCGACTCAATGGACATGAGTTTGGGTAGACTCTGCATTGGTGATGGAAAGGGAGGCCTGGTGTCTCAGAGACTCGGACATGACTGAGTGAATGAACTGAAGTGAGGAAGCATTAGATTACAAGAGTAAAATGAGTTTTACAGTCTCATTATTCAGAACCAATAGCCATTATTAGGCACTTCTGATGACAGTATTAGAAGTGACAGTAGCTGTATATGATCAGTTCAGATCAGTTACTCAGTATTGCTGATAAGTATTGCTGTTAATTGACGGGCGGGAGGGGACGGGAAGGATTCTTAACTCCCCACCCATGGGGCAGCCGAATGCACTCCCATCCAAGGGGCACCGCAAGCCAACATCAGGCAGCTCAAGCACCTGCCTCAAGAAATAATTCGCCATCATCCCCATCACTGTCATCACCTTTGAGCATGCCAGGAGAAACACCTTTTGTTACCCTGACAATGTCTCCCTGAAGTGAAGTGTATTGTTGTAAAACCTGCAGAACTGAAGGCCGGTGTCAGAGACTTTTCTCCAAAGACCAGTTCTGGCACCCATGTAGGCTAATGGACACACAGTTTCTCTTTGTGGACACGTACTGGACTCATTGTTAAACTGAAGTGCTGGCTATATATACCTATGATCTTTTGACCAATATATATTGAGCTTAAGGGTTCCTGCTGCATAGTTAAGGCTTTTTTAAAAAAAATTTAATTCCATTTTAAATTGAGGTATATTGTGTTAATTTTAGGAGTATAGCAAAGTGATCCACTTATACATACAACCACTCTTTTTCAGATTATTTTTCCATAAATGTTATAGAATATCGAGTAAAGTTCCCTGTGCTATATAATAGGTCCTTGCTGATTATTTGTTTTATCTATAGCAGTGTGTGTATGTTACTGCCAACCCCCTAATTTTCCCTTTGGTTATCATAATTTTCTTTTGGAAATCTGTAGGTCTGTTTCTATTTTATAAAAAAAAAGTTCATTTTTTTAATTTAAAAAAAATTCCACATGTGTTTTCAATTGAATTTTACTCGTCTCTTTATAATTTACTTTACTTAGTATGATAACCTCTAGGTCCACCTTGTTACTGCAAATGGCACTATTTTATACTTTTAATGGGCGAGTAATATTCCATTGTATATATATGTAAAGATTTTTGCTTGAGCTGCAGTTATCTTCAAGTCAGCCAGGATTTATTTCCTAATGTTGCTGTTCAGTTTCTCAGCCATGTTCGACTCTGCAACCCCATGCCAGGCTTATGACATTTCAATTCAAGGGGACTTGTTATCCATACGTGAGATGTTTCCATTGAATGTAGCTAAAGATAAGGTAAACTCTTTGCTTGTTTTTACACATCTGTTGATTCAAAATAGTATAGTGGACATTTCAGTAGATTTTCAGAATCTAATGAGAGAGTGGCAGCAGAGCTGAGACTGACCAGCACATCTCGGGTTAGGAGTTAAATCCAGGGTGTCCCCATCAGCACAGCGGCATCCACTTTGACGTGGCCGGTGCTCAGTGAGGGTGATGTAAGTACCCACCCTGTTGGGTGGGGCTCAGAGAGCAAGGTGGGGGCAGTTGCACAAGATGAGAGGGAAGTATTGTGTTTGAGGCAGGCTGAATAGAACCTTGTTAGGAAATAGACTCTGTAAATCAAGAAACGGAAGCATGTAGGTTTATAGACAGTGAGGAGATGAGTCATGCCTTCATTTATATTTTTTGGTATTTTTTGTGGGTTTGGGGTTTTCTGTTTGACTCGCTTCTTTTATATGAGCTTGTCTTAGTCAAGGCTCCTATAGCAGAGGACCACAGACTGGGGGCTTTTAAACACATATTTATCTCTCACAGCTCTAAAGGCTGGAAATTCAAGATCACTTTGCCAGCACGTTTGGGGTCTGGGGAAGGCCCTCTTGCAGGTGACTGACTGAGGACTTTCCTCGAGTCCTTGTGTGATGGACATGTGGCAGGAAGCAAATACCCTCAGAGATGCTTTACAACCTAACTTCATTTGTGGGATCTTCGCCTCATGACTTTAATCCTAGTGACCTCCCAAAGGTCCCACGTTTTAATACCATCTCATCAGGGAACAGGGTTTCAACATGTGAATTTTGGAAGGACACAAACGTTTAGTCCGTAACAGTCTTCAGTAAACCAGAGAAGGTCTAAGTCTGTCTTTCCACAATATTATCACATTTGACATAGCCTCTGCACCTCCAGGGAAGAACCAGTGATATATTTTAGAGTGAGAGAATTCTTGCCTATTTTCTTAATATTATACATTAGCAAATAAATAATGCAATGTTTTCCTTTCCTTTTATTTTCCGATTGAAGTATAGTTGGCTTAACGATGTTATGTTAATTTCTGCTTATGGCAGAGTGATTCAGTTCTATACATATGTACATTCTTTTTCATATGCTTTTCCATTATGTCTTATCAAAGGGTATTGAACATAGCTCCCTGTGTAGGAGGACCTTGCTGTTTATCCTCCCTGTATGTGATAGTTTGCATCTGCTAATCCTGTTCACCCACCACCTTCCTCCCTGGCAGCTACCAGTCGATTCTCCACATCTCTGATTCTGTTTCATAGATAGGTTTATTTGTGTCGTATTGTAGATTCCGCTTGTAAGTGATATCATATGGCCTCTGTCTGCAAGTTTAAATATATAAGCGAGAACAGGTAACAAACTGGATAACTCACTTTTGATTATCTAGGAATAGCCACCTTGCTAATTCACCCTGGGAACAAAGGTCCCATCGCCACACTTCCTCAGAAAACCAGACATGCTAGAAATACTAAGAAAGGGATCAAACAAATGTGGCTTATGCACACCATTTCTACATTGAGAATTTTGTGTCTATAATATGAACCTTGTGATTTGAAATGTCTCACAAATTGAGGTAATTTTCCTAGTACAGTGTGAGTTATGCTATAATAATAGATTAACTTTATTATGCAGAATGAGGACTAAATGAATCACTGTTTAATATTTTGCCAATTACATATATCCTCCAAGGGGTATATATGACATTTTAAGTTAGCAATTCCTATGAAATTCCAGAGTCACTTTATTTTACCTGTAACAGATTTTTGCACAAATCCTTTACGTTAGTAAATGTCAGTAGCTATAAAACTTATTTTGATATTAGAAGTAATAGATATTTTAGCTTCAATATGTTCTTTAGCAAAAAAGAGAGAGAGAGAGAGAGAGAGAGAGAGACATTCCAGCACTTCACTTCTTAAGAACCTTCATATCTAAATTTCATACATACGTATTCATATGTATATATATAAGTGATTTATCTTTATTTTGTGTTTCTATTGTATTACTGTAATTTTTTAGATTCTTATAAATTCTTTAGCTATCATTAACATTAGAATTAAATACCATTTACATTTATTTAAGGTGCTGTAGTGAAGAATTTTCAGCTTAGCAAAATATCATCCCAGCCTGTTTTCTCTTACCTCTTCTGTGTTTCAAGTTTACAAATGAGTTTTGTGTCTAATGATTCTGAAAACATCTTCCACTCACTGTAATATCATTATTCACTCAACATTTGTACCAAGTTTATTATAATGAGCAGAAACAAGCATTGTCCCCTCTGGTAGAGTTTACAGTCTATTAGGGAAGAAAGATGCAAATTGTCACACACACAAAATATGCAGAAATAGTAAGTGTGATTAGTCCTATAAAGAGACTACTGCCAAGATGGGGTTGAAGAGGAATTTGAAGGCTTACGGGAGAGATGAAATCTCAGAACAGTTACTTAGAGAACAGAATCAGGCAGACAGTCCTCAACTACAGTGATTACTCAGAGCAAGCAGTAAGCTAGAAAGAAAAACACCAATACAGTATACTAATGCATATATATGGAATTTAGAAAGATGCTAACGATAACCCTGTATGAGAGACAGCAGAAGAGACACAGATGTACCAGACACAGTCTTTTGGACTCTGTGGGAAAAGGCGAGAGTGGGATGATCTGAGAGAATAGCATTGAAACGTGTATTATCATATGTGAAGCAGATCGCCAGTCCAGGTTCGATGCATGAGACAGGGTGCTCAGGGCTGGTGTACTTGGGTGACCCTGAGGGATGAGGTGGGGAGGGAGGACAGAGGGGAGTTCAGGATGGGGAGCACATGCACACCCATGGCTGATTCATGTCAATGTATGGCAAAAACCACTACAATATTGTAAAGTAATTAGCCTTCAGTTAAAAAAAGTCAATGGAATTAAGTGGCCTGGGATCTTAATGTCTTATTCGCTACAGAATTTCAACCTGGGAGAGGCTGATACTGAGTTGAATTCTTGTCATATGTAGAACAGTAGTGTGAAATGATTTATAGTTGGAGAGTTTATAGCAAATGCCTTAGCTTCCCAAGGGAATATTTATGCTGTGTCATGTCCTCAAGCATCACATTTTATAAAGCACCAAGTTTCAGATTTGTGTCATGGAACATAAACAGTGTTTTGGACAAGTGCCCTTTAAAAAGGTATATGGTGGGATTTCCTTGGTGCTCGAGTGATTAACGCTCTGCTTTCCAATGTGAGGTGAACGTTTGATCCCTGGTCAGAGAGCTAAAATCCCACATGCAAACCAAAATATAAAACAGAAGCAATACTGCAACAAATTCAATAAAGACTTTAAAAATGGTCCACATCAAAAAATTTAAAAAAAAAAGGAAATGATTATGTACAAAATGCATTCAATCTTGATGGGTTAGCCCTAGAAAGTTCTGCTGTGGTTCACTGGCTAAATTATTTAATTCTTTTCAGATACTGAATTTGGTTAATCTGTATGTTTGATTTTCTTTGATAGTTTGGAGGGCTCATTTTCAATGGTTCTTCACAAAATCATTCAGTTTTGCCTTTAGTGGGCCAAAAAGTGGCAGAATCATATAAGGTATAAATCGTATTTATATACGCAAATGGCAGTCATGATAAGGTTAAGATTGATTCAAACTGATATAATAAACTCTAACACAGAACTATTTTAATACTTGTTGTATTATAATAAAATTAAATATTCAGCAGTAGAAACTATAAATATATCTTCCTTTGATGATCTGGAGTCTTCCCAAAGCCAAAAACAAATATTTTACTGTATTATCTATAAGGTAATCATCAAAAATATTTTTTAAAGGTTAAGACTGCTTTAAATATCTGCACAGATCTGGGTTTCATGTTGACTATTTTACTAAATTCAAATAGTTTTAAACTACCAAATACTAATGTTACCTTTTTAAACCAATTAATACTGAGATAAATAATTCAATGAAAATTTTTATTTGGGATTATTTTCAAGTTTATAAATTGCTATAATGGAAAATAGGACAATTGTAAATACAAATCAATATTTGCACATTGGCATCTTACTTAGAAATAATCTAAATCTAACAATATTTCAGAGAATTATTTCCCAGAATAAATTCATTAAAATTTAGTCCATTTCCCTTTATTTATTTGGTTTCTGAGCAGTGACTGTGTGTATTCCTCTCACTGTAGGATTAATCATGTGGTTATTTTTATGTCATCTGGGTCAAAGGCACGTAGCAGGATCTCTGGAAGAATATCAGAAGAGGACAGAAAATGGGGAGAAAATAGAACCTGAGGAAGGCGGTCTCACAGAATAATGTGTTGTTCCCACAATTTCCCTCAGCTTTTTCCAAATTTACTTTTTTTAGCTTCATTAAGTATGACCTTGCTCTTCTGAGACTAAGAACCGTCAATTTTCACAACACTCCATTTTGTATTAGTTTAGCCAAGTTTCCTGCCTCTCTTTCAAGTCTAATTTTGGCCTGCTGCCCCCTCCCCACTTTCATTATTTAATATATCTATTAATTTATTTAAAAACCATTATTGTTATGGGCTTTCTTTGAAGTGTTCAGTCTCAACTTTGTCTAAAAATGAAAGGACTGAAATGTCCATGCGGTACCTATTTCCAGGATAATTATAATACAGAAATACGACATACTAGAGAGTAGAGACAGAGTATGAGTTGATATGCTAGCGAATCTGTACCACATTTACAAAACATAGCTTGTTTGGTACTTACATGTAGAGAGCGCTGTGTAACTCAGAGTGTTGTCCAATGTCACAAATAATGTTAACAGGACTCTTTGAGGGGTATATAAATACCGAGTAACAGGTTAGTGAAATTGTGTTGATTTGACTTAGTTCCACTCCTAAAGCATTTGTGTCTATTGCGAAGCTAATACATTGTTGTACTGGACATTAGGGTTTTCAGGCGGCCTGCAACCCTGTGCATGTCATACAGAGGATTCACATCACTGCGGAGCTCTGTATCCAGAGAAAGGACTACAGGGAGGGATATGCAGTCCTTCACAAGGAATTGTAGACAACGAGGGAAATGGTCCAAGCATCTAATCCATCGCTGAATCTCCAGTTAAGGTGTTGGGATCATTGCGGGAAATCCACAAGAGAGAAGGAAGCTCTTCTCAATCCCATGGAAGTTTATTTATCAAAACAAACACAGAAAATGCAAGTACATAAATGCACACATACTCAATTCTCTATACTTAAGAAAATGAATACAGGACTTGAAATCGCACAACTGGAGTTCTGTTTACAGCTTGCCAAAGTGGTATGGATCCTAGTTCAATTTTCTTCTCTACAGATTTGAAATAACAAACTCAGTTTCCCAAAGTGATAAGAATTAAAATGATACAATTATATAACATGATCGGCACACAGACTGCAAAGATAAATCAAGTGACTCTCCTTGAAGACTAATATTTGTGTCAGCTATAAGCAAATACTCCATGAGGGCCAAGCAAAAGTATTTTCTTAAAAAGGTATTTCAGGATATTTCAAATGAACTTCTGTCTGACTCAATCTTCCTGTGATTGCAACTAGGGATGAAATATAAAAATAAAGTAGAAGAAAAAATCAGCAGTGCAGAGTGAAAGAAAGGCAGGTAGATTCTGGAGGGGTGGGGCTGGAGAGTAGACACAGCGGGTGGTCTGTGTTATGGTGTTAGTCCAGGACAGGCTGAAGGCAGCGCCCTGGAAAGCAAGGAGAACTATGGCACGGATTTCACATCCTATCTGAACTGAAGACCCAGAGAACAGGGTCAGGGTTTACAGCCGTCACTGGAAAGTAAAGGAGGAATCCAGAGAAGGGAGATCCAGAAAGGGGAGCCCCAACCTGTGGTTCTAATTCTGCCAACACCCAAATGACTCTGGAACCAGGCATAGAGCTGCAGTTTCAAGCAACAGCTGCAGGTATAAGAGCTCTCCTGGGATTGAACCTGTGCCCTCCCACCCCACCCCACCACCACTTCCTGTTAAGAGCAGAGTTTTAGTTTGAGCCCAACCCAGTTAATCACTGGCTTAAAAAAAAAAAAAAAAACAAATAAACAACAACAAAATACAAAGACCCACGCCTTGAAGAAAAAACACAAAAATCAAAAGTAAACCAAAAATGCATCAGTGCTTTTTGTAAGAATATAGCAGACTGCACAGTTTCCAGAAAAATAGCATTCATAATTCCAGAAACCATGAAAAGTTACCCAAAATACCAAGTTTTAAAGAAAAAAGAAATCCAGTTTTAAAGTCAAATTTAAGGGAAAAAAGTAAGGTAAACCACTGACCAAGCTTAGTAGAATCCGGATAATTGAATAAACATGTAATGATTTAAAGCGACTGCTCTAACTAGGCCAAAAGAAGGAAAGGACTCATTACTCTTGATGGAAAATGCTGGGAACCTCTGCAGAGAAAAAGAAGCTATAAAACAAGAACCAAGTGAAAATTCAATCACTGAAAAATAAAATATCTGAAATGAAAAAATATTTTCATTTTCAGAATGAAAAATATCCTTCATTCTGAAGGAATTAGCAGAATGAAAATGGCATATACATCTGTTAATCTGAAGGTAGTCAACAGAAATTACCTACCATAGACAAAAAGAAAAACAACTGGTTATAAATAAATAAATAAACAAACCTCAGAGAACCAAACTAAGAAAACAAAGCACGGGAGTCCTCTTAAACATTGTAAGAATATCTAACACAATTATAATTGGAATAACAGAAGTAGAGGGGAGAGAGACTGGGAGAGGTGATCTTTGAAATAATAATGGTTGAAATATTCCAAATTTGGCAAAACTGGAGATCCAAGATATTCAGTGAACTGAAGAAAGCTAACTATAAGCAAACCATACTGGACCTAGCATTGTCAAACTGCTGAAGACCAGAGAGAAAGTCTTGAAAACTGCCACTGAAGAATGGTATTATGTGCAGAGCACAGCAATTTGAATTACTGCTGATTTTACATCAAAACCAACGGAGACAATCCATGTGAGACACAATCTTTAAAGCGCTGAGAGCAAGGCAAAACAAAAAATAACTGTCAACCAAGATATGTGAAAATATCCCTTAAGAATGAGGGCACAATATAGAGAAAATGAGAGAAAGCTAAGAGGATTTGTCACCAGCAGACCTGCAGTATAAGAAATACTAAAACAAGTTTTCTAAGGTTAAGAAAAATAATATAAGACAGAAACTCAAATCTTCAATGGGAAAGAAACTCGAATCTTCAGCAGAGAGAAAAAAAAAACATATAAATTGTAAATATCTTAGTTGAAAGAAAAGCTTTTTTTAAATTAATTTCATTAAGTACATAAGACATTTTGGAGCAAAAACTCCTGCATTTGTTTTTTGGGGATTAGAAATGCATGTACTTGTAAAGTGTATGATAACCATAGCAAAACACATACAAAAAAGAAAATGGGGTTAAATTCAGGGCATATGCAGTTGTATTTGCTATAAAGTTGAAATAAAGTGGTACAGTAGTGACTCCAAGAAGACTGAAAATCAAACATGGGATAATGCAAGAAAATATGTGAATATGTTAATTAAAATGAAGCTCATAAAAAAATATTCAAGCATTCCAAAAGAAGGCAGGAAAGGAAAAACAGAAATGAAGACTGAGGGGACAAGAAGGAAGCAAATAATGCATGTCTGAAGAAGGTGGTAGGAAAACAGAGCTATTGGTGAAGATATTAGTTTTTCACAGATGTCTTCATCCCTATACCTGTTTGACAATTTTTTTTGAGTATTTATTCATATATTAGACTCTGGAAGAAGGATTGAAAGTCTACAAATGAAATAGGCAGTGTCCTGGACCTCAAAGATCATAGAGTTTCGTTAGGAGAAACAAAGGTGGTTGTAATAATACAATACTATAGGGCGAGTCTGAAGCCAGAGTGCAAGATGATGTCAGTGAGTGCGAAGGACCAGCCGCCATAGAATATTAATCAGAGTAGATCCAGGATGCAGCAAAGCGGATGCCCATGCATGGGAAGGGATGGACAATAAAAATGTTATCAATTGTTAGCGACTATCAGGCTACCTAGAAATTGGTATTAGACAGTGCCATCCTGCCTAAAGATTCACTTGTTTAGAAACAAGTTTCTGTGAAATAGAAAACTTTATTCCTTTTATAACTATTGCATGTGGTCATTACAGAAAACTCAGCAAACTGAATAAAGTATAAAGTGAAAAACCTGCTGTCCTACCACCCAGAGGTTAGCACTGAAGCTGTGTTCAGGTACCTCTGGTGCTTACAAGTGATGAGAAATAATAGCCTTCTGATGGACATTCGGGTCCGCTTATGTAAGACTTTGTTTTATTTTTTAAAGAAACCAAGTAGTCCTACTCTACAAAAATTTCAGATGTATTTTCTTCTGTGACAGAAGTTATGTTTCCTCCCCAGTAGGAGGGTTTATGCATCCACTCATAGTATATCTTTGCACACTTCTCCTTGGCAAGGTTGTGCTATTTTCCTCCAGTAAGTAAAAAGAGAATAAATTAAAAATTCCAGTAAGATTATTTTTAGGAAAAGGTAAACTGTGCATAAGAAGGAAAGAATAAAAAGTAGACCAAGTGGAAACCAACTTATTATCTTTCCAAGTCATTCAGTATACGAACAAAGGGGAAAATGTATGTTGTAAATCTTGCAAAACCAGTTCTCAACAGAACTATAACAATTGTTGGTTTATTGTACTTATTTTATTACATGTACAGTTCAGTGTGTAACCTTTACTAAAGTATATTTACACCAACCATGTAAGGTCCTTATCTTTCCTGTCCTTTTAGTTATCTTTACAAACATAAATATTCTGATTGAGTAAGCACGTATGCTTACTACAATCATTGCACACAGCTTATTTGAAAAGTCCAGTAGCTTTAGGAAAATAGCTTTTAAGTTTTTATATTTTTCTTTTTAAAAAATTTACCAATATTGTTTCTATAGAGGTGCTTTGTCTTATGCTATAAATTATATTGTATAAATATTTCTTTCTAAAAATGTAGAGTTTGCTTTCCATACATCCTAGTTTTTATTTCTTCTCTGACTTAAATTCACAACACAGAATAAAATTCACCCTCTGTGGAGTGATTTTGACCTCTGACCTCTGACCTCTGACCTCACAATGGCTTCAGAACTCTCCTCGAGGGACACATACCTACCCTCTACCCCTTTCCAAACAGAAGGAGCTTTGCAGAATCTTCATATTCTGCCTTTTTGCTCTGCGTGCAAGAGTTGTTCTGCCCTCTTGCCACACTTTTCCTAAGAGACTCCTGTATATCCTTATATAAACCCTTCTCTGCTTCTCTAGAAATAACAGGTCACACTTACATCCATTTTTAAGAATTGTTTTTTACAGGGAGAAAACATGCACAAAATGAGTTATCCAAACTATAACATGTGTGGATGTGATCAAAATTGCATGTTACCTAAGCTGGAGATTTTACTACTTCATGTGACAAAACAGAGGGTTTGTGTTTTATTCATTTAGTAGGTTTGAGTGAGTAAACTAGTAGATGATAATATATTATTGAAATTGTTCATAGTTTTAGTTACATATAAAGATCTCCATATGTAAACCCATGGTGATATCATGGCATTGTATGGCAAAAACAATAAAAGGGGAAAAAAAAAAGAATTATCCTATTTGTGTGTTTCTGTTGTGTTTTTTCTTGGAAAACAGATGGAGCTTTAATTTCTTCTTTATCTCCTTCTGAATTTGCTAGCATTTATATAAAGTTTGTCTTCTTCTTCCCCCACTCCCCCAGTAGGTCAAAATATACTATCATCTGTTTTCAGATTGGAAAGAGTAGAAATGCCCTTGATCTGATGAACAGCAGACTAATTCACAGAGAGCTGTTAATTGTTACTAAAATAGTACATTTCCCTTCTGGGCATAAAATCATTAAAAAAGACAATCATCACCTCCCATAATGAATCTTTAATGGTCAAATTTCAGGCAGGTACATTTAGGAGTACATCCAATATGTTGGCTGTCAAGTCAATAGATTAATTAATGTTCACACCATTTACTTGACAAATATTATTGGGTAGCTCATGTCCAAGGTTCTCTGCCATGTCCTGTGAAATTGCAGGGACATACCATCCACTGCCTATGCTCTATGAGATTTAGAATTATGCATATATGATGAAAACTAGAGGTTGTTGTTTTTTAGTTGTATCCAACTGTTTGTGACTCCATGGACTGTAACCTGCCAGGCTCCTCTGTCCATGGGAGAGGACAGTATTCTTCCCAGACGAGAGTACATTTCCATTTCCTTCTCCAGGGGATCGTCCTGACCCAGGGATTGAACCTGCATCTCCTGCATTGGCAGGCAGATCCTCTACCACTGAGCCACCAGGGAAGTCTGGGAGCTAGAGGTAGAAAAGAGAAAGCCAGTGATGAGACGCAGATAAACTAAGGCTGTGTGGATAACAAGGGGCTGCCTCTCAGGAGCAGTGGGAACCATGGCTTAAAATTGACAATTGAACCAATTTCTCAGGAGAGGTGAAAGGTGAACATGCAGAGATTGTAAAGCTAGCATCCCAGACTGGGGGTACTCGTGTGCTCAGGCTTAGAGGAGGCACACACAGAGCAACTTTACTATCATTTTTACAAATGAGCCAGCTCTTTCTCTGCTTGTTCCCTCATATTTTGTGAAGTCCTTTCTGACTTGACACAAGGATGCGCGGGGAGAGCTCCTGGGGCAGAGGAAGACTATGTCTCCCTGGTGAACCATCAGAATTGGGGAGAAGGGAATGCCCTGCCCCTCTTTTATTCTTTCCCTGAGTTGGAAGAAGCCAATGAATTGCCAGCACCTCCCAGTTCTTCTTCCCCTATGAGCCATTTTTTTTTTTTTGACTCTGCGTACTTTTCTTAAGCACTTCTCTGGGGGCTCAGCAGTTAATATTGTGCCTGCAGTGCAGGAGATGTGAGTTTGATCCATGGGTTGGGATGATCCCCTGGAGAAGGAAATGGCAACCCACTCCAGTATTCTTGTCTGGGAAATCCCATGGACAAAGGAGACTTGATGAGCTACAGTCCATGGGGTTGCAAAAGAGTTGGACATGACTGAGTATGATTTAGCCACTAAAGAAGCTCTTTTTAAAGAAGACAGTCTAGGAAGAGGTTTCTAGATCTAAAGATATATTCCAGAGAAACTAAATGCTCATCCATCCAGCTGGTCTGTAAGAGCACTATTTTTTTATGTCCCTAAGTGTGTAGCATGTGTGTGTTTGGTGATAGAACCCATCTCTTCTTAATTGGGAATATCTTTGATTTCCGAGGAATAAGCGGAGGTCAGATTCCTCAACCTCTAAATTAAATCCTTCTGAGTTTTAGGTTGTAATTCAGCATAAGCATAGATTAACAGGTAACTGTTCTGAAACTAGAGTGCAGAGGCCATGATCTCACATTTGGTTTCTTCTCTGAAGATGTTGGAATAGATGGTTGACCACCTCTGTGTCTTAATGTACATATTCTGTCACAGAACTGAGGGGCACCCCTCATATGGAAATGCTGCCATTTATAGAGTCATGTCCTAAAGGAGTTGCCTGGTATAGTCTCTACACTTCTTCCATGGGTCCCATGTCAGTGAGCACCTGAGAAGGGGTACATCTTTTGGTGATGGAAAAAAGATGGTTTATTGTCAGATAACATAAAATTGTTAAAACTGCATCTTGAATCAGTGTTACAACCTTTGTATAGATAATGCGCACTCAATAAAACAAAAGCAAAGCTCTTTATTACATAGATTCAATTATTCTCTAGCAGTTTGCTAAACAAAAAATTTTTAAGAGTTTAGGGCCATAAACTCTTGCTAACTATCCATGACTTTGATGAACACTAGCCATATTCCGGCTCATATTCAAAAGTTCAATCGTCTATTAAGGACCACGGAGACATATTTCCAAACAGAGTCAACAAGTCTTGAAATGTTAACTGTTCCCTAGTTGTTTATGCGTTTTGGGCTGTTGCCTTTCATATGATGTTTTGAATGGTTAGTATCACTGGAGTGTTTTATGTAAGTAGTGTTAGTAAAATGTGATTTAAAAAAGAAAAAACATACAAACTTAAGCTAGGGAATAGCATTTTAAAATCTTCACTGTTTTTCTATTTTGGAATAACTGTCAACTGGAAGAGATGCACAAAAAAAGCTGAGAATTATGTTTTATCAAGTAGATGAAACTGAGGCCTGGAGCCCAGGACATAGCATCTCAGATAACTCAGAGACTGCTCTGAGCGGGAAGGGGTGGTGGCGGGGAGTCAGGATATATAGGAGTTTTTGCAACAAAGGGCAGGTAGTCAGAACATCAGAAGATTGTTATTGTTCTGTCACTAAGTCATGTCCAGCTCTTTGCAACCCTATGAGCTGTAGCACAACAGGCTTCCCTGTCCTTCACTGTCTCCTGAAGTTTGGTCATACTTACATCCATTGAGTCAGTGATGCCATCCAACCGTCTCATGCTCAGTCACCCCCTTCTCCTCCAGCCCTCAGTCTTTCCCGACATCAGCATCTTTTCCCAGTGAATCAGATATTCAAACTAAAAGATTACCACTAATTAAAGAAAACCAGAGATCGCAAAGGATTTAGCCCTTTCTTATGCTTGGGAAGATGCAGGAATCTGGGCTCACTGAACTCATTCCTCCGATGCACACCTCAGCTCTCTGGGAGCAGCGTCCTGCGCCTTCTCATCCTGAGTCTTCTCAGAGTGCACAGTGGATGGGTGGCTGCAGTGTCTGATGGTGATGGCGGGAGTTCTGTTTCTGGTCCTTAGTCTCCTAGTGTGTACTTTCAGGACCTCTGTAGTGACAGATGGCTACAGCATCCTTTGTCTATGGACATGGCAGGGAGTATTTTTCATTCATAACTATATTACAATCTTTATCATTTTTCCAGTATATTTTAATAATGTCAGAATTTTTTTAACTGAACCACATATGTGGATTTGACACAAACTAAGCAAAATGATGGGGCTTCCCAGATGGTACTAGTGGTAAAGTACCCGCCAGCCATTACAGGTATATGTAAGAGACACAGGTTCAATTCCTGGGTCAGGAAGATATTCTGGAGGAGAGCATGGCATCCCACTCCAGTATTCTTGCCTGGAGAATCCCATGGACAGAGGAGCCTGGCAGTTTGCAGTCCATGGGGTCACACAGAGTCGGACACAACTGAAGTGACTTAGCATGCACACACGTAAGCAAAAGGATGTGAGTGCAATGCCTTAGGTATGGGAACCATAAACAGGGAAAAGGAATGTAGCCTCAGTCCCAGTGGGATTAGCAGCTTCAGGGGACTCCACACACAGACCCACAATCTAGGGTCAAGTAAGAGCCAGCTCCAAGAAGGTCTATAATTTTGTCTTGATTGGAATTAAGGTGGCGTAAGAGCTTGTTAAGTGATGAATGGGCCAAAGAGGCCACAGTGTTGGAGGGGAAACAGAGAGAGATGCCAGTCCAGAAGACAGTTGACACAGAGGCCCAGAACTGGGAGAACACTGTCGTCCTCAGGAACAGTGAAGGTACAAGCAAGGAGATGTAGGAATGTTTCACTGAGATGTTTATGAAAAAAAAAAAAATGGTCACAGGAACACTTCAATAATGACTTTTTCACAAAACTCACAGGCTCTTTGATTATTCTATTCTTGGATTTCCTTGTAGGGAAATGGGTGTTGTGCATTTCTACTAATAAAATCCATCCAGTGTTTTTCCTGGAGAAGAAGAGGTGCTGCGGTCACCAGGATGGGCCCTCTTAGGCTTGTCCAACCAGCACTGTCTAGATTTTCCACCACAAAGGCAAATGGAAAGGAAGGCATTTTTTTCCACCAGAATAAGTACATGAAAATACAAACATCTATTCTGCTAGCTGGGTATAGGTGTTTCCTTCTGTGCTTTCTGAGATAATACTTTTATTTTCATTTCATTTCATCCAGAAGAAGATGACTGCATCAACCTTTCCTTTGTTTTATTAAATATAATCACAGTCTTCTTGACTTCTTCTCTAGGGGTCACCTCTCACTGAACTGAATGCCCATCCAAGCCAGCTCAGTACCGCTATTGTCAGTTCATAATAATCATTGCTATTGGTGCTTATGTGGAGAAAGGCCTTGTTGAGCACCTTAGTATTGGGGCTTCAAGACCATGAGCCTGTAAACTTCCTTTTGGAGATAAAGTATTTCTAATCAAAGGAATCATATGGTTTTCTTTGATTAAAGAAAATTTGCCATAAGCCCTTTAAAAAAATCAGACAAAAGAAATGGAGGTAGAGATAGTCTGGGCAGATAAAGCAGAATCCAGTTGTGGAGATTTTTTTCTGCCAAGATAAGAAATCATATATTTTTTTCCTTTCTTTTTTGCCAAGACGGTAAGCTTATATATATTGTTGTTGTTCAGTCACCCAGTCGTGTATGACTCTGGGACCTCATGGACTGCAGCATACCAGGCCTCTCTGTCCCTCACCATCTACCAGCTCTCTAAGTTTGCTCAAGTTCATTTCCACTGAAGCTCCAATGCAAGGATGCATCACAAGAAGAGAGTGTCAGAGGATGAGACAGCAGGGTGGCATCACCAATGCAATGAATATATATATGTGTGTATATATATATAAATTTTTTGCAGGCATCAATTTTGCACACTCATTAAAAATGTTCTAGACAAAAATGTTCATATTAAAAATATTTTTCTTGCTGAAGTTTGGCGATATGCAGATCACAGAAGCAAAGAGATTTATTTAATCTTTGCTAGTTGTAACTAATTAAAATTAACCCAAACATGATTTGGGGGCTTCCCAGGTGGCTAAGTCATAAAGAATCTGCCTGCCAATGCTAGTGACATAGGAGACTCGTGTTCCATCCCTCAGGTGGGAAGATTCCCTGGAAGAAGAATTGGCAACCCACTCCAGTTTTTTGCCTGGAAAATCCCATGGACAGAGGAGCCTGGTGGGCTACAGTTCATGTGGCTGCAAAGAGTTGGACACAACTAAACAACTAAGAGCACACACATGCAAAACCCAATTTCATGCTAACATATGATGAGAAAATATATGATCTGATGGGCTTCCCTTGTGGCTCAGCTGGTAAAGAATCCACCTGCAGTGCGGGAGACCTGGGTTTGATCTCTGGGTTGGGAAGATCCCCTGGAGAAGGCAAAGGCTGCCCACTCCAGTATCCTGGCCTGGAGAGTTCCATGAACTATAGAGTCCATGGGATTGCAAAGAGTTGGACACAACTGAGCCATTTTCACCATCACTTGCATATGATTTGATATACTATTTAACAGATTTAGGATTTGTTTGTTATTTCCAAAATATGTATTTTATATCATATGTATTTTTTCTTAGAAAAGGCCTTGTGAAATTGATCTCCCATTGCACAATGCAGCTTCCTTAGACAATTTGATTCCTTATGTGACTTTCCAATTTAAATGAAGAGAATCAATCACTGCTCTCAGGGAAGCATCCTTGCTCTCCTTCACTGTCTTTTCATGTTCTTAGGGACAAGTTCCCTTTAGCTAAATACCTCAAATATGTAGAGAGGAGCTGAGTGTGAACCAGCAATCATATGCGACCTTAAGGAGCTGCTTCTTTCAGAGCTGGTGATGCTTCCCTTAGCCTGAATATGCGTTCCCTTAGGGGGCTCACGTGCTGCTCTGAGACAGTAAAACCACACAAATCTTTGTTTTCCACCTTCTTAATACTTAGATAGAAGACAACCCAGGAAACCCCTAAGGTCCAATCTAATTTGTGAAGAAGGCCTGTGGGTTAACAAGCCTCCTGTGGGAATCAGGAATGGGGCAGGGGGCGGTCGTGGAGGTCTGACCAGGAGACCTAGGGACAAGCGTGGCGCCCCGGGCGTGAACCTCTGGCACCCAGAGTGAGTTTGAACTGCCCAGTCAGTGCAGAAGCAGCGCTTTCGCAGTGCCCTCAGCCACCCCACAGCTTCTGAATTTCACGGTTCACATCCCTGGAGGCCCATAGTGGGTGCTGTCAGCGAGTGGCAGACACGCTGGATGATTTTTTAAGGCCGGTTGTTTTCCTAACACAGATTCTCTCCATGTGTAATGCTTCATGGTTTTATTAAGTCTGACTCAAAGATGACTTCTCACCGATATCAGGGGAAATGATTTGGGGTGTCCCTTACTTGTGAAATGCTGACATGGCAAGATTCTCTTAGACTTCTGATTCATTCTTATGAGATGCAGAGTACTCTCAAAGAAATTATTTCTTGAAAGTTGTATTACGTCTAATTCAACTTGAATAAAGATGACTTATTTAAATAAGTGATGCAGTTTAAAGGCAGCAGCACTGACAGTTCTAACACCTGGAGTCATAGTTTCCTTACTGGGGCTGTGTTGCTCTGGGTCTGGCCCTCCCTGGTAAACTATAAACCCAGAAGGGCAGCCTCTGTTATGTTCATGGGCATGTCACAGGGATCCAAGAAAGATCCTTAACTGCAGCACACTGTAAGTACCAACAGCCACTTGTCAGATTAATGGCTAACTCTTAAAAAGCATTTTGTTTGAGATTAAGAATGTGGTGCATACAACCACCTCACTTTGTTTTTGTTTAATGAATCCTTACAGGGTGCATACTGCATGCCAGTCACATATTATAGACACACTATCATCTATATGGTTCTTTAGTTTGGTATGATCTGAATTTTAAGTCGCCATGTATCGGCTCATAAGGGCTTCCCAGGTGGCATTAGTGGTTAAGAACTCACCTGCCAATGAAGAAGATGTAAGAGACTCGGGTTCAATCCCTGCATCAGGAAGATCCCCTGGAAGAGGGCACAGCAACCCACTCCAGTATTCTTGCCTGGAGAATCCGATGGACAGAGGAGCCTGGTGGGGTATAGTCCATAGCACCACAAAGAGTTAGACACGACTGGAGCAACTTAGCATGCACATACGTGGGCCCATATACAACTTTTGAGTTGTCTGGCTAATACAATATATCGTAACATATCTGTGTGCATGTGTGTGCGCTTAGTCGCTCAGTTGTGTCCAACTCTTTGCAACCCCATGGACTATAGCCTGCCAGGCTCCTCTGTTGATGGAATAATCCAGGGAAGAATACTGAAGTGGATTGCTGTTTCCTCCTCCAGGGGATCTTCCCACCCCATGGATCGAACACATGTCTCCTGCATTTCCTGCATTGCCGGGAAGATTCTTTACCACTGAGTCACCAGGGATACCCCTTAATATGCATATAGATTATCTGTCACTTTGTTTCTTTATATACTTGAATGTTGTTAATAGCTTTTACGGAAGATAATCAGTTTGAGTGATGATCAATATTTTAGCAGTACGTTCTTTAGCATTCTATGTGAATAACTGTGTATCTATATGTGAGTTGTCATCTCATGTGATAGGACTTGAATACACAAAGCATATGAGGAGACAGCAATTATGGTTTGGCAGTGAATACAGATGTTGCAGAACATCCAAAGTGAGCCTTGTTTGTTGGATGTGACCACGTTGATCAGCTCAGTTCCGTTCAGTTCCTCAGTCATGTCCATCTCTTCATGACCCCATGGACTGCAGCACAGCAGGCCTCCCTGCCCATCACCAACTCCTGGAGTTTACTCAGACTTATGTTCATTGAGTCGGTGATGCCATCCAACCATCTCATTCTCTGTCGTCCCCTTCTCTTCTTGCCTTCAATCTTTCCCAGCATCAGGGTCTTTTCGAATAAGTCAAGTCTTTGCATCAGGTGGCCAAAGTATTGGAGTTTCAGCTTCAGCATCAGTCCTTCCAATGAATATTCAGGGTTGATTTCCTTTAGGATGGACTGGTTGGATCTCCTTGCAAGAGACTCTCAAGAGTCTTTCCAACACAACAGTTCAAAAGCATCAATTCTTCGGTGCTCAGTTTTCTTTATAGTCCAGCTCTCACATCCATACATGACCACTGGGAAAACCATAGCTTTGACTAGACACACCTTTGTTGGCAATGTAATATCTCTGCTTTTCAATATGCTGTCTAGGTTGGTCATAACTTTTCTCCCAAGGAGCAAGCGTATTTTAATTTCATGGCTGCAATCACCATCTGCAGTGATTTTGGAGCTCCCCAAAATAAAGTCTGTCACTGTCTCCACTGTTTTCCCATCTACTTGGCATGAAGTGATGGGACCGGATGCCATGATCTTAGTTTTCTGAATGTTGAGTTTTAAGCCAATTTTTTCACTCTCCTCTTTCACTTTCATCAAGAGGCTCTTTAGTTCTTCACTTTCTGCCATAAAGGTGGTATTGTCTGCATATCTGAGGTTATTGATATCTCTCCCAGCAATCTTGATTCCAGCTTGTGCTTCATCCAGACCAGCTTTTCTCATGATGTACTCTGCATATAAATTAAATTAGCAGGGTGACAATATACAGCCTTCACATACTCCTTTTCCTATTTGGAACCTGTCTGTTGTTCCATGTCCAGTTCTAACTGTTGCTTCTTGACCTGCATACATATTTCTCAGTAGGCAGGTCAGGTGGTCTGGTATTCCCATCTCTTTAAGATGTTGATCAGACATTACATTAATCTGTGATGATGACATCATCAATCAGTTCAAAAAAGCTATACTTCCATGTACTTACCACAACATCTAAATCTAAAAAGCACTCCTTCTAGAGCTTTAATGTCAGGTCTTGGGTGTATATCATAAAATGCAAAGGGAATACGTTTCAGAAATTGAACACTGTCAGTAACATTTATATCAACCTGTTTTGCATGATGTTCTGCTATATATGTATTTGTAGCCTGTTTGTTTTCATGAATCTCTGACTTCTTTCTGAATCTTGTTAATCTGTTTAAGTACACCCGTTTAAGTACTTATTAAGTACAGCTTATGATTATTTATGTAGAGCTAGGCCACCTCACTGCCCACTGACTTATTAAAAAAAAAAGGTCAATTGACAATGCTCCTTGGCTCTCCACCCTGGGACATGGTATCTAGAGGTGTCCACGTGAGATGCCTTCATCTTGGTGACATCAGTTGTGTTGCCACGTTTACTGTGCTGGAGGAAGTGGGGCCGTGTAGACCTCTCCTGTAGCCTGGAGTCTGCCCTCACCCAGCCCTGGCAGGTCTGCATCCTTGTGGTCTCTATGTGCTGTGGGTTTGTGGCCTGGAGTCTGCCCTCACCCAGCCCTGGTGGGTCTGGCATTGATCCTTGTGGTCTCTGCACGTGCTGTGGGTCTTATAGCCTGGGGTCTGCCCTCACCCAGCCCTGGCGGGTCTGCATCCTTGTGGTCTCCATGTGCTGTGGGTTTGTGGCCTGGAGTCTGTCCTCACCCAGTCCTGGCAGGTCTGGCATCCATCCTTGTGGCCTCTTCATGTTCTGTGGGTCTTGT